>VKOC01003220.1:0-22858 GCA_009364415.1 Spea multiplicata
TACCGGAGCAGACTCCCGGGTGTCTTGCGGGGGACATCTACGCAATACGCGCATGCAACTTCCGGTGCCGGTACCGGAAGTTGCATACGCGTATTGCGTAGATGTTCCCCGCCGGCCCCGCAAGGCACCCGGGAGTCTGCTCCGGTAAGTCGGGAGTGGGCAGAGGTAAAACGCATCGTGCGGACGGTCCGCACGATGCGCTTAGACAACCTCCCGTGCCGGCACCCCCCCGTGGGAAGTGCTGGCAGGGGAGGCTGTCTGAGCATATCGGGGAGTAGGATGCAGGTCCCCTGCACCGCTGCGGGGGATCTGTATCCTAACCCCGCTGCCTGCCCGGCGCCCGGGACTGCATGTCCCAGGTGTCGGGCGCTAGACCCCGAATATAGGCCGCACCCCCACTTTAAAGACTTAAAGTGGGGGGAAAAAGTGTGGCCTATATTCGAGCCAATACGGTAATTATAATTATTATTATATAATACATCATAATCAGTCCGTCGTTTGGGGCATTTATTTATTGGCAGGTGCAGCATGTATGTAAATCCTTTTGCTCCAATAACTTTTCTTTACTTACTTTTTCTATAACACTTCAACAGAGAAGACCTAATCTGACAGAAATTCTCATTAGTTCCCATATCAAAAATTTCCGTGAAACTGAATATCTCTCTTTTCCTGTGCCACAGACCCGAGAAAACAAAACTTCAAGTTATTCCTGGATATCTGAACGTTTCAGTCGATTGCGTTCCTCTTGACTTTTCAAGTAAGCGTTTGCATTTCAATATGGATTCTGGGATGAAAATGACCCCGGTGCAGCTGAGATATAGAAAAGGGGTCCCTTCCATCAGGGAAGGATCAAACACTTGCCCCCTCAATGTCTCCTCTTGCTTCTACAGACCGACATTAACCCATCAATAGTTGCTTCCAATGGCATATATATCGTTATTCTCTAATGCTTTGTGCTAACCTCATGCTCTGTACTATGTTCGGTCATTAGGAGTAGGGCAGCACACGAGTATATACTTCGTAATACCTTTTACCTAGGGGTTCCCAATTCTATTTCCATGTCAGATGTAGAAGCCCAGAACCATTGCTGGTTTTCCATTCAGAAATAATCAGATTTACGTGTCATTAATCACACATTGAAGCATGCGTTCAAATATCTGATATCTGATAGAAAACTTACAAAACACAAATCCTTAATATAGATTCCTTTTTCTGTCTGAAAATATCCGTCCCTTCAGATTCTCTACATTTTTGCTGTGACCTTTAAGAAAGTTCATACAATTCCCACATTTATTCTGCTTTTCTTCTTGTATACAACTTTTTCTACAAATCCCCCAGATGATAATAGCATTACCATGTAGTAATGAGTCCGTGTAAATCGGTGTCTTCTTTTTTTTTTAAATACCCGTACGTGGGTTAATCAATACTTAACCCAACTTTTAGAAATTTAAAAGGTAAATTAAACTATAGTATGGGGGCCTTTTGGGTGCTACGTAAACCCAAATGATTCTAATTTTTTATATGTACTGTTTGAAGCATCCAAAAAACACAATTGCAGACCAACAATATATCCTGATCGGGAAATATAGGGAAATATAGGTGGGTGAGCTGGTGCCCCTGCGAGGATCTGTCCTCTGTTGCTTACTGAATGTATGAATATGTTAAGTCATCGATACAGTTTGTCTAGGACGCTAGAAACCCCGGGGCTGGTCTTGTTCTTTATTTACCATAATTTAACTCTTGGGATGGGCCTTCCTAGAGACCAAGAATGGTCCAAAGTTCCTGAAAACTGTGGAGTTCAACAGAAATAAGCAAACTATTATATTTTGTTGGTTCCAGGCAACAGTAGGTTGTAAATATTTAATACAGTTTACTATATATATATTCCTGTCTTGTAATTAGATTTTCTTCCATCAGACTGCGTCACCTCGTCTTATGTCCCCATCAGACCGTATGAAAGAGAAAGCCAACAGATTGCTGTAGAGGTTGAAGAATTCGTGCCGGAACTCACAAAATACTGCTATCCATTCACTACCTTCAAGAACCACTTCTATATCTATCCCCTGCATCTGAAATACGACAGCCAGAAAACATTTGCAAAGGTAAAAATGGCAGAAATGAAAGGGATAGCAAGTCCGCGTTGGGTTGGCCAATCATTCCACGTTGTCCTTTCTGTTTTCCAGGCGAGAAACATTGCAGTCTCTGTAGAATTCAGAGATTCCGATGAGCCTGATTCCCAAGCTCTGAAGGTTAGTCGATGATTCTTTGTTTTCTTCGTAGACATACTCACTTAAAATGCCTTAAAATGATTAAAAACAAAAAAAAACCCAACATATTAATTTTCTATTTAGAAAAAACATGCTTTTTAAAATTAATTTCATACTTAAACCTGGTTAGAACTTCTACAAAATACCTCAACAATGTATGAAATGATGTTCAGGTTTCACGCTCTGCTATGCGAATGGTTAACCTGATTTCAGTTTGTTCTGATTTGATATTTTATGTTTAAATGCAGTGTATTTATGGTAAACCCGGAGGACCTCTGTTCACCACCAGTGCGTACGCTGCTGTTTTGCACCATAACCAAAGCCCTGAGTTCTACGATGAGGTATCGTCGTTTTTATTTATCTGTCTTCATCTGCAAGAATCAAACCTCAAAAACTAAAGTTTTAGTTTTGTTGTTTGTTTTTTTTGAATGCAGCTCTAATTTCAAATTAATATTTATATATCGTTTAAGGAAAGGCTGTTTTATTTTCTATTTTTCTCACAAAAGAAAAACAATACTAATTGAAAAATTATGTAGAAAGCTGCACAGTGACACCTTGTGATGTCATACCCTGGTGCTCTGTGCGAGACACAAAGTGAATTCTGGCCTTGAGCTAGGTAAACGCTGAGACGTGGTACGGTTGTCGCCAGTCCTATAACGGGGCAGCCGTTTTTCACTACTGATTGCTTCATTTTTCTTTAAAGGGGCTTAGTAAAAAATATCTAGTTCTGAATAAAACTTTCTTCTTTTAGGTGAAAATTGAACTTCCTTTACACCTTCACCAGAAACATCACCTGTTATTCACGTTCTACCATGTCAGCTGTGACATCAATTCCAAAGGCGGCAGCAAGAAACACGACGGTGCCGAAGTGCCTGGTATATCTCGTGGTTTTCTCTTTAAACATTTAGAGAACTGATGATCTCTGTACAGAAACGTGTTATTTTATCTTAAATTTGAACAGCGTTGATCCAATTGTAGCCACTGAGTAATATATAGAGATTCTATATTCTTTGACTGCATCCGGTATGTAGACCTCAAATCATTCTGATGTCTGAATCAGTTTAAGAACATTTGCTGGGGTGGATTATTATAATATATGATCAACCATAACCATCCAACATTTATAATAATGCATTCAGAAAGTCTATATATCAAAGCATAGAATGCAGCCACCGAGCACCTACATAATGCTATAAATATCTTCTCTTAAATAATTATATTGCCATTTAATAATTGTTCGTAATATGTATGTTCCCACGGTGGCCCGTCTGACGATCCTTGCTATTGTCTATAGTTGGGTACAGCTGGGTCTCTCTGTTGAAAGATGGCCGGATTACGACCTCCGAGCAGCAGCTTCCAGTGTCGGCCAATCTTCCCGCAGGATACCTGGGTCACAGCGATCCTGAGACAAAAAAGGTATATTTATGTGTTTCATAGAAACGGGTAGAAATGGGTAGACATCGTTTGCTGAAATTGCCTGTAATCCTGTGTTTTTTTCCTTATTAATCCAGGCCAGCAGCGACATTAAATACGTAGATGGAGGGAAACCACTCTTCAAGATCCGGAGCCATTTAGAGTCCACTGTTTACACACAGGTACGTTGAAACGTGCTTAACAATACATAAATCCTACAGAATATGTTCATCGTTTTATGCTCCAAAATGGCCTTGTGTCTGCATATAAGGGTTTAATGTTCAGGCATGAAAACATCATCTTAATCTACATATTATCCCCCTTACCCAGTGGTTGTTAGCTCATATAATGTTGCTTGTCTCCAACATTATATAATTATTTGGAACCTAGACGATAGAACTGATAGTATAGAACGGAGCAGAAATACAACATTTCTCCCAATTTGCTATTCAAGACCATTTGATCCCTATAAGAGCCAGACGTTTATAAATCCATACCGATCAGTACAGAATGGCACAGAGACTTAGGTGCCAGCAGAAATATTTCGGCTAAAATTTATATATTCACCAATTGCAAAGTATATATATAGATATCTCAAGAAAGGAAGAACGTTATGTGAGAGACAGCTCCTTGGTGATACGGCTCAATCGGTCACCTCTCAGACCATTCTTACAGCAGAAGATCACTGGGGTTGGTCCTTCATAATGTAAAGTGAAGTCCGAAAGTCCCTCCTTAGTGTATACGATATTATCCCCCTTTCCATCCTGTTACATTATTCAAAGCTCTTTACACGTAGTTGTAAGTGATGAGAAACCATCCATTCTTGCACCCTTTGTGTTTCCAGGATTTGCATCTGTACAATTTTTTTGAATATTGCCAGAAGATTCAATCGGGATCCAAAGATGTTCCAGGGGATCTTGTCAAATATTTGAAGGTACAAATTGTCTTTTTTTCACATAAACCGTTATTCTGCAGAAGCTGTGAGATGATACCTTTGTAGGCTAGGATAATGGATTGTAAGCTTTATTATGTATCTTCTTCAGGTATATTATAACTTATTCATGGTAACCTGCATCAAGGTGCTAAAGACATTCAAACTCACATTTTTTACAACTCCACACATTTCATGTAACCATACAAATCTTTTAGCACGCCAATTAAGGCATTTCTACTCTTCCCATCAGAGGTCATTTTAAAACAAGGGATTGCAGGCAGAATTCCATTGGGTCAAACGTTTTCATGCACTTTATTAGTATTTGTTGGCATTGCCCTTTAATCGCTGTCCTGCTGGAAGACTCAGTTGCGACCACGTTTTCACTTTCTAGATTATGTATGGAGGCATTATTTTCAGTATTTCTAGATAATCCTCTTTTCTTATGATTCCATCTATTTTCTGCACCGGTCCCGATCACGATGCTGCCGTCCCCATGCTTCACGGTTGGGTGGTTTTCTTTGGATTAAAAACCTCTCCTTTTTTCTCCATACATAGCGCTGATCATTATAGCTAAACAGCTAACTTTTGCATCATCTAATACAGGAGAACCCTCCTCCAAAAAGCTAGCTTTTCACCCTGGTGACCACCTGCAAACTTTATTCTGGCTAGTATTGATTTTTAATGCATGTCGGAGTCATTTTGTATCGACTCCAATGCGTTTTGAAGCATGCACACTGGGGCATGCCTTCTTTTGTTATTAGAGGAGAATGAAAGCATGAATAGCACACTTTTTTTGCACTTTTGGTATCGGAATTTACCGAAACAGCAGCCAATTACATGAATCATGAAGATCAGCGTTCGCATTGTATACATAAAAAATTCCGTGGCAGTGCGGTGCTGTAAATAAAGCGATAAGCTGCTTCCAGCACCTTTGTAGAAGATGTGTTAGAAGCGTTTCTGTTTCCACATGTTAGGTTCTATGTGCGTTAGCCGTTATGCTTGCATTTGTAGATCAGTTGAAGCATTTTGTTTCACCAAAGTCATTATGCTCTACGAGGGGTCAAAGTGAGACAGATTTCTCTTTGACAATAGTGGGGTTAACTCTGCAAAACCCATTGTTAGATTGGTGAAGAGGCACAAATATAGACTTAATTCTTATAATTTCCCATTGCCAAATTGGTTCTAAAGATACCCCTTTAGTAGCTTTTAGTGGCCAGCATTTGTACGGTGACACATACACTCAAGCTTCAAGGCTTTGAAGAGCAGCAGATCCTACCCCTAAGCGATGTAATAATTAAGTATGAACTAAAGAACACAATATTTACAAGTTTATTTTATATGGGGGAAAATACATTAAAGACCAGAATCACGGCCTAGTTATTTTTTTAAGCAATATAAAGATGTTACCCTTGAAAGCATCTCCCTGCTATTCAATCAGAACCCACTAATTACTGATAAATAACTCTCTGTTCTGAATCAGCCATCTTCTGTTTGGGTTTTTTAGCCACCTTTGTGATAAAATTCACTAAATCTAACTTTATGGTATTGTCCTGCAGTGTTTACATGCCATGGAGGTCCCGGTGATGATCCAGTTTCTCCCCGTAATCCTCATGCAGCTTTTTCAAGTTTTAACAAAAGTATCCAATGAAGATGAGGTCGCTTCAAACTGTACATTGTAAGTATGTTCTTTAGCACACAAAGTATTAACTGGCCCCTAATACAAGTCAGCTCAACGTTATGGCTTTTATTTCTCGGATATGTCTTCTAGTCGTGTTTTATATATAAACGTTTTGGTTCCTGGTCACTTAAGGAACCAATATTCAAGTTTCAAGCGTGCATGGATTCATTCGGATGTGACCTGCTACGTTGCAGGACCAATTTGCATATCGCTGGACGGGATCACTGCCTCCCAGGACAGTGACTACCCACTTGAATTGGGGCAGTTTCAAAGTATACTTTCTGTTGTTGAAAAAATAACCTTACAGTGGAAACAATTATCGGTATAATATTCCCATTCTTTAATAAAATTTGTACGTTTTAAATAAGAAAGGGTACAAAATCTTCCTAGTTTGCCAACGTAGGGTATTCAGTAGGAACAGAACTTTCTTCCTGTGTTTTTAAAATACTTGCTCAGTTTAAATGGCATGTCATTCCATCATCTGCCACAAGATGGCACACTGTGACCGAGATCTAATGATACCGGTAATTCCTGGGCAGAAGACTACCTGGCCATCATTGACAATGCAGGACAATATGGTTGACGGCCCTGTTTATTTGCCCAGACATGTTTTGCACCAATTCCTGCTGTTCTACCTTCAACTAAGAGCTGGGTAAAGGTGGTATTAGGCAGGGCACTACTTGTTTAACTTAATAACGCAGTTTAAAGGGAATTGTATTATAGGAACAGGCTAGTCCCCAAAATTGCATTTTTTTTCATCATGCAGGATGAGCCCATGTAAGAAGCATGGTGTGTTATACTCCCCGCTTCCCGGGGCAGCTGAGGATTAATTACAGGAAATCCAATTACCAAAGAATCTCTGCCTCTTTTTTTGCATGCAGTAAAATGCACTGGAGTCCATGCAAAGTGGACTTAAATATACATAAAATAGGACTGGGTGCTCCTTGAAAGTTATAGAACTTCAGCGAGATTTTTTTTCCCCAAAGGGTTCTTCTACATATTGTGTCGAAATGCCACGACGAAGGGTTAGAACATTACCTGAGATCCTTCATTAAGGTAAGAAGATATCATCTAGCAAAATCAGCCTCACGCTTTGTATTCTTCTGTTCAGAAGCTTACTATGTCACACCAAGAACCGAGTTTATAGAACGCAATGCGATCATCACCACGTGAACGGCACAAAGCCACCCTTTATTTTGAATTTCATTGACTATTAAAGATTCCATCAAGCCTATTGTTTTTTCAGATGTTTAAAAAGAAATTGAGGTTTTGTCACCCAGATGCGCTTTAGTATGATGAGTGCGCTAATTATTGGCTACAGGGCAGCTATCAATATGATACATTATCTCAACAAGTAATACTTATTATACTTTTTCACATAATAGTTCTAAAAGCTTGATACATTAAAATACATAAATCAGAAACATACGGGTTACTGTGAAAAGTATGAACCATTGTTGCAAAGGAAGGTCATATTATCTTAGGCAATGAAACTGTGTGCGCAAGATGAAAATAAATCCATCACAAATCACTTTTCTTTCCAAAGTATGTGTTCAAAACCGAGAAAGCAAGTTCTGCTCAAAGCAAAACAATGCATGAAATTCTGGTAACTACAATGATTACCGTACTGAAGCAATCTGCAGACTTCCTGGCGATTAACAAGTTATTAAAGGTAAGGTTAATGGTCGTATTCCGTGTGAAGTGCCGTGCCTCTGTGACTCATTGTATTGTTCATGGCCTTGGTTCTTGTAGTTATCATCAGCAAAAAGCCCTTCCAACCTGGACCCTTATGTTATTTAACCCACGGCTGCACACACTCTGTACAAGCACCGGACTGAAAGCCGCAGGAGAGGGAGTGTATATGGAGTACAAAATAATGTATATGCCGGTTAATGCATATGATAGTTAAATGTCCCTTTGAACTTGACACTTATTGTGGGATTATTTCAAAGATGTCCCAAGAAATTAGGGATTAGAGCACCAAAGAATATGTATCCTGCATTTGCTTACATTTGGACCCTGCTTATGAGAAATATATATGTACATATATGTGTCATCCTCCCATATACAGAAAGTAAGACCTTAAAACATGTGGCTTTTCAGCACCAATACAATGTAAAAATTACATTCCAGCTCTAGTTTCATGTAAAATGTACTCCAATACATCTGTTGGATATTGGACTCCCATAACATATTCCTCCCCACCCTGGCTGCCTTCATTGAATGTGGGAAGCATAGTAGCAAACAGCGTGTAATTAACACATCATTAATTATCACAATAAACCTACAAGGATCTCATTCTATTAAAGTGATTGTAGGTCAGCAGTACGAGGTTACATGTGGGCCATGCCTAGTTTCTCCATTACTTTACTGAATATAATGGGGTATTTATTTTCCTTTTGTAGTATTCCTGGTTTTTCTTTGAGGCTTTGGCAAAATCTATGGCCATGCACCTGATAGAAGAGAACAAGATCAAGGTAAAATGGAAATTATTGGTTGGGATTATTGGGATTATTAATTTGCTTAATATATAAAATGCCATCATACGCTTCTACAATGAGCAGCCACACCAGAAGTGCTAATGTCGTTATTGATATATATATATTTATTACAGGTTCCCAGGCCTCAGCGGTTTCCTGATTCTTATCAAAATGTCTTGCACTCGTTGCTTCTCTCAATAATACCACATGTCACCATAAGGTATGGTGAGATTCCAGAGGAATCTAGAAACGTGAACATGAGTTTGGCAAACTTCATCAAGGTGAGGGCTTGCTTGCAAATGTGTAAGAATGAATGCAAATGTGTAGGAATGATAATTCTATATTGTAACCACACTTGTGTTCTACTGTTCCCGTCATTAAGGTCGAAGTGATACTAGCATAGCTTTTAATAGTATTATTTACATTTTATTAGTAGAGTGCAGATTCCGCATAGCTATTCCAGTGTAAGGAGAATATACAATTAACAATAACATGAAGACACTAGTAGAGAAGGGGAAGATAATGGGCTAAAGGCAATAATGCAAATCATATGGCGAGATGGCTCCTCACTGGCATACAAATAAAACAACTTTCCAATACGTATGTTATAATACGAGTATTTAAAAGGCTAGAAGCCATCACATTGGTTCATTAAGTGTACCATGATAATAAGTGTACAAAAAAAAGAAACTGATCTGTTCACTTGAGCATTCCAGTATTCTATTTAAAGGAAGCTTAAGTGTTATGGCATTTATTCACCCAAGCATTAAATGAAGCCAAATTATAGATGTGACCTAATGCTGTTATTTATCTAGTGTCTGACTATGGAATTACTGTGGTAAACATTTAACAGGCATAGTTGTCCCTGAGCCAAACACCAGTATGGTTAAGAGTACGCTTTTGAATAATGGAATACTGTTTAAATATTAGCTACTTAGAGCCTTAAACACACTACAGTTATATCTGTTTTGTGTATGCTTTGTATAGTATGCTCCATGGATATATTTATTTTAAAAAAAAAAGAAAAAATATGAAACAATAAATATAAGGGTCTGATTATTTCATAGTTGAGTCTGCAAACACTTATTGGTTAATACAATTTTTTAAAATATATTTTAAAAGTATCAAGCAGAGCATAAATGGTGTACTAAAAATCCATTGGATGTCTGTATTGTTTATTACCAATTTTTAAATGGTTCAGTGTGTTTTGGATTTTAATATACAGGATTTACACTAAGATGTCAGTAGACTATATTCTATTCCCAATGGCCAACATAATACTTCTTCATTAATGGCCTTACCTTTTTTGTTACGTTTATTACATTTTTATTAGCAGGGCAGACGCCACCATATAGCAGACCTATGCACCTGCCTAGGACGCTGAACTATCATGTCCTTTGCCTTACATTTAGGAGAAGAGCACCAGCGTCCATTTTTAAACCCCCTGCCATCTGGCATGGATTGGATTTATTTCTGTATAATAATTGGCAGGTTTTTTTGGGTGCAGATTTTTTAAAATTATTGTTTTGTATTCTCATTCATCTCACATACCCTCACCTGCAACTCGCAAGATTTAAAATTGCACCCACTCACATATACTTAGAAGCAATTCGCATATTAGTGAGGATACAGGTTATGTGGGTCTCAGCATGCAAGGGCATGTGATTTTAGTTGAATTAATCCTTCATTCAACTCACCACGCATCTGTAATATTAATATAAATATTTTAATATATATTTAATATTTTACATTTTGGTGGTTGGTATATGCAATTTGTGTTCTCAGTAGCATAATACAGTTTCCACATGAAACGTGAGTGATATTAAGTTACTTTAGATGAAGTTATTCCTTATTTCTACATTTAAATATGTGGCTTTCTTTTTGTTTTCAGAGGTGCCTCACTTTCATGGATAGAGGTTTCGTCTTCAAACTTATCAATGACTACATGTCTGGATTTAGTCCCAAAGACCCCAAGGTATAATAAACATGAGTGTCATACCATGATTAATTATTTTAAGATAAATAGTGGTGAAAGACACAGTAGATATTAACCACCTTATCAGAACTTTCTGAATTTGGGAAATCCAATCATCTCATGGCTTCTACCTTGTGTCAAAGACACAGCATCTAAGTTGTCCATCATTCCTAGTAGCTTTAACTGTCTTTATAACTTTATATAGAACTTGGGCTCTCACCTGCAGGAAGTACCAGGTTGCCCTTAATAACATTTTAGTAAATGTCCAGGATGAAGGTTTTACTTTTGGGTAGGGGGGGACGAATACTAATACCAAACAACAGGCAGTCAGTCACAAGGGCCAGTCTAGTGTCTCTTTCCTTACTTGTAAGAAATAAATCACACTTACCTTCAGAAGATGTTACAGCAGAGATCCCTCTACATGCTTGACTATTTGGGCTGCTTTTTAAGAAATCTCCATGCATTTGCACGGTAAAAAAAATTAAAGGGGGCGCTCAACTCTCATACCGTACACAGTATGTAGCATGGGTTACTAAACTGAAAGCTGATGTGGTATGAATCGCTGTAAGGTTTTGTCTATATAAATTATATACTATTATGCAGATTTCATAATTTGTGTTCTCCTTCTGCACAGATCCTGACAGAATACAAATTCGAGTTTTTACAAACCATCTGCAACCATGAACATTTTATCCCTCTGAATCTACCGATGGTGTTTGCCAAACCCAAACTGCAGCGTGTTCAAGGTAACACTTGTTATGTACAATCACGATGATAGATGACGAAACCACTCTGCAGGGAAACAGTCTAGATTCTGTTTTCTGGTTTTATAGACTGCTGTACAAGATAACAACTAGAAGTGTGTTTTTCCTATATTGACAAGATATTATTTTACATGGCATCCGATCCCACCAGAGTGCCACTAGTTGGGACTTCCACTAGGCAAAGGGGAAATCTAATGCCCCATACAGCTCTACAAACAAAGATACACATTAAAGCACTTTGTAACCAGTTCAATATGCATTTTTATACCCATAAGAAGAAAAAAAAGCTTATCTTGGTAAAATGCTGCTAATCTCTGGTGTCTGCATTTCACTCCAGTTTTGGATGCTAGAAGCAACTAATCGGTGGCAGTAAAGTGCTCGTTAGACCCCCCGGTGCTGGCTGGCAATGAGAAACCTGCAAGCAGGGACCAAAACTATACCATTATGTCTGGCCAGTGGAATATATCTAAAGAATCCCTTCTGTACAAGAGGTCAGGTTAACCTGTCTCTCTGCTATGCTTAAGCAACATTATATTTAGTTAGAATGCATAGTGATGGCGACCCTTAGATTGTGCCAAGTTTGATGTCCTGCAAAAATGCCCTTTATTGGTGTGGGAGATCCTGACAGTTGTCCAAAATGCACACCTGTTTGATGTTATAAAATGTTGATGATTGCACCTTCCTCCAGACCAGATCAAAATCATATGTCATTTCGTTCTAGTACATATGTAGTTATGGGGCTACGGAAGACCTTTATCGATACATTACTTTTCCAAGTTTGATGCTGAACGGCTTTACGTATATGTCATTACTTATTGGTTAGATCTATCTTAGGTCAATGTCTACTTTTTTTTAATTTTCTTTTACACTTTCTGCCTTTTCTTACAAAACCATTAGATTTGTTATCATATGCTGTGGAACGGTTCACTTCTATAGGTAGGTTTTTTTGGCAGACGCAATTCATCTATAGAAATGCAAGCTGTCGTATGCATTTGCCACTCATGTGCTTCCATCTGACTCTATTAACAATGCTGCACATGGCCCAAAATAGGTGCTATTACTAACATTATTCACCAGCACTCAATGGCAACCTCATGGCTAATTTATGATTTAAAGGCTTCTCAATATGAATTGGACTGCATGTATTTGTCAGTCATTTCTTAAAATCAGTCAATTATTTAGACATTTGTTTAAGTAAGCAGGTACCCCACTTAAACTATATGTTGTTAGCTATGTATTTAGTGACCTCTATCTCTTTAATTTATAAGCTGCCGTTGAGACACACTGCCCTGTCCTTCTGTGAAAACTCACCAACAAGATGCTCACTTAATGTGCTATTATTGAGGAAAACAATCTCCATGTCCTTGTGTCTATTGATCAGCAAGGTTAATGTCATGTTAGTCCAAATAATCTCTGGTGGTGCCTAGAAGACATCACATCAGCCCATGTAATTGGCTCTAAAGAGCTTATTGATCACCCTAGACTCTAGAGGACCACAACTCTGGTTTCGCTCCTTCAAAGTTGGTGTTTCCTCGCAAACGTTGTAATATGGGAATCAACAAAGACCTTAAACTTTTTTAGTCCTCTACAGCCTGAGTTGTTCTGCTTCCCGTTGCACAGTGAAGAATTAGACAGGTGTTAGTGCTTCTTACCACAGTGTACATTCAAGGCCACAGTGGGCCCAAGTCGGCAGTGTTCTTTTTTGGGACCACACTCTTCCCATGGGGTTACACGGCTCCTTCCATTCCTCCATAGCTAAAGCAAGAGCAAGGACCAGACCTTCCAAAAAGTGCCCATCCAAAAAGGGGAACCACAAAAGATTAGGAAACACCAACAGCATATCAGCATCATCAGGTGGTGTTTCTTAAGGCACAGGGAGCAAGGTGGTCCATGTCTGGACACTCGGGAGGAAATACAAGATATTCCCAAAACTTACATATACAAAAGGTTGAATTCCTCACTCAGGAGCGGCTCCAAATTCTGCTTGTGCCTTTCCAGATTTAAAATCAATGAGGTTGCCAGACTATTCTGATGTGCTGCTGGAGGTTTTCCCTCTATAATGGCACAAGTGAGCTAAAATGTAAGACTCTCCCAAACAGGAATTTACGGCAGGCCAGTTAAGGACCGTCCACACTTAGCTGAGTGGGTTTAAACTTTTGTAAATGCATATATTCTCTCAGCGGTCTCCCCAATTGTAAAGGTGATTCCAGACATGGCCCTCCTAGCTCACTGTTCCTGAAACGATACTGGCTACATCTTGCTAATATGGTTTAAGGGAGGCTGAGAACGCATGCCTGAGGTTGGCTCCTTTTGCCAATGAAGCTTGCAATATGTTTCTAGTAAGTTCTAGTAACATCATAATCCAGTAGGCTTGTAGTTGTAGAGATTTTCTTTCTTTCATGTAAATTTGAATTTAAGACTTTCTAAAGTCGGGGTTCTCTGTAAGGAAAGTATTTTCACGGTTCTTAGTTGGGCTGGCCTCATCCTTTTGTGTAAACCTGCCCAAAGTACCGTGTTATATTAAATATCCACTGGATTGTGCTACTGGGTAGCTACTCAATGTTCAAGGGACTGTAACTAAATGAGAAGAAAGGTAAAATACTTACAGTATCACAGATTTGTTTATTAGTAAAACTCTGATCACGTATTCAGCAAGAAGTGGGATAGCGCTGATCTCTCATGCGTTCCTGTTGGCTCAGTTGACCTCTCAGTGGAAATACTAGGCTGGTAATAGCTTTGGATTTGGATGCTGAGGTTTGGATTTATGTAATACTGCTTGGGAGGCCAGGTAGTCCCTCTTTAAGTCCCACATCCCTCTTTCCTGCCCAGCTCAGAATGTTTGCTGGGTATAAATGTATCGCAGTGTTCTGTAGCCCCAAAAGTCACAATATTGCTGTAGAGGACTGCAATAGCATGAAAGAGAGACTGTCTCTCCTGAACATGACATGATAGTGTTGCCAGTAGGAATTTATAGAGCATGCCCCAGTGGGACACCTTTGTTTAGGAATATATGATTATCTTATATTCCTTATAATATAGTCATTATATTCATGTTTTGAATGGTTAAATTGCGTCCCGCTGTGTTTTTGTTAAACCTTTTGTTTTTCTATGCAGATTTGAATCTGGAGTACAGTTTGACTGATGACTATTGCAAGAATCATTTCCTGGTTGGCATGCTTTTGAGAGAATTATTGCATGCGGTTCAAGAGAACTTTGATGCCAGATATATCGCCATCTCAACTTTAAAGTACCTGTTAATCAAGCATGCCTTTGATAACAGATACCAGCACAAGGTAATGCCTTTTTGAGGGTTAACGTTGGAGTTCAGAGATCAGGATTACATATTCAATATCATCTGTTTATAAGGAAAGACACAGTCCATTGTCATTGAAATTATCTCGCATAGATTTTTGGGTTTTCTCTTTTTGTAAAGACTCAGAGATAGAGCAGCTTCCACATCAACGTAGACCTTTCCATCACCTATTCAGACTTAGAACGGGGCGCTATAATAAAATATATTACTCTATACTGGTGGTAAAAGTGTTACGTTTATGGAGCCTTAGTGGTAAAGGGTTTCGGTGACAAAATAACTAATGTAAGAAATGGATCCAATTATACCCCAGCTCGTAATGAAAATATACAAAGACAAACTCTAGTATGGTCATGGTTTGGTATAAAAATAGCTGAGACTGCAAAATAAATGGATTACTTGGGTGAGTATGGCCTATGGGCTTTCTGTTAGACATAATATAAATCAGACACTTCATTTATACTGTAACCCTAAGGTTGGCTTATATGTATATTTTATTTTTTTGGACGTTATGTTAGAGCATCTACGAGTGGCTCAGTCTGGCCCATAGTTGACGTTTTTCGGCTGATTGCTATATGTATATACACTATACAGCGTAAAAGCATATGTATTTTAGAACTTTCTATAGAGCTTTTGTCTCAAATGGTATGTACTTTATGTTTTAGAACCAACAGGCAAAAATCGCTCAGCTGTATCTTCCATTGATCGGAATGCTATTAGAAAACATGTTGCGGTTTACTGGCAAAGATTCCTCCGTAGCCTCTACAGCCATGTCTAATTCTGTAAGTTCGGCGTTCCAAAGAAATACAGTGTTTTGCAGATCATGATGGATAGGTCATATAAATTCTAGATTCTTGTACCTGCTAAATGTCTCGGAGACGAAGCTGATGAAGTATGATTATAATCTGAGAAATTACGAGTACTGCACTCTCTGTAGGCACATGCAGTGCTTGTATGGTGTGCACCTCTAGGTTTTCTATAGAAGTCACTATTTAAACATCAGCATAATCTCCTATATAAAGGGGCCACTTTAAGTAAATAGATAACGTATTGACTTCTGCCTTTGATACTGGTGCAGTTTATGGGATCAGTATCACACTCAGTGGTGTAAACTCTATGTCCTGTTTGACAGGCTTCCAGGGACACCTTTATCTGCAGCTTCTCCACATCATCCAACAGATCGAGCCTAATCATGGACAAAGATACAGGTATAATATAAAGATAAGTCATTAGCACGTCGTGTAAAACAGCAAATATTGTTTTTTATGTTTCATATAAATTTCCATTTTCTGCCACCACTGTTCTTGACGCACAAACTTTCAGTTTTGTGATGTTATGGTGCATACGTTACAGTAACCTCATAGAATTAAACTGCCCATTTTTCCTGATGTAAAGACTCAGACCTTAATCGGACCTTGAGCTTTGTCTTAGATTTAGGAGCCATATGCCTATCCCATACATGTTTCACTTTCCTTAATGTATAAGCTTCTATCACTTCTGCTGAGTGGCTATTTCCTACAAGTTATCTACCACTCTCTCAGGAAAGTAAAACTCCCTTACATTTACAAATCATAAGCACATACAGATAGAATATATATATTCAATTTTTCTTTGCTTCATGCAGTCATGCAATTGAAAGACCAAATAAAATGATCTAACAGGGCAGAGAGTGCTATTAGATGTATAATTAATGACATCTGCAGCATAGTATGGAAATGAGCCCTAAAGAGATGACATCTCGTGCTTGCAGTCAAGTTTATTGAGTGTATATGAGTAGTTTTTCTACTGTTTAAGTGTTAAATCTACACACCCTGTATAAACAAAAGTACTATTTCCTTTCATTTCCTAAGGCTTCAACCCCTCATTTCCCAATGGCTGCGCAATGAAAAGAGAGGACTCCCGAGGATCCATCTATGCAGAGGGGACAGCTGAACAAAGCACCAATGGTGAAAATGTAATGCTTTCCAGATACCACTAGGGGCGCTGTTTATCAATACACGCAGCACTATGGCTGCGCAATGTAGTGGGAAGTTGAAAGGTTAGATATTAGTTTCCTCTAATACCCATCATCCAGCTGGGTAGGGATTTCTATTTTTCTCCTATTACAGTAGTAATGCACCCCCTGTTTAGCCATCTATTATATATATACAAATTCCATATTAATAGCCAACAAGACACATTTTTTATAAATAAATATCAAAAGGACCACTGGTTTTATGATAAGGTGGTGTGGGCAGGCTAAATTATCTTTCCGTTCTACATCTGTCTTCATTACATATAAGCAGTGCATTGATTAGGTATTGATGATGTTGCACATGATAGAACTGTTATCTAAAAAGGCTTTTCTTTCTTTACATTAGATGCGTAGAAGTTCCACTAAGAGCACTGTTTCACATTACAGTCGATTGGATCCATATGAGATTAGAAGCCTTCTTATCTGCTACCTGTACATAGTCAAAGTTATTTCAGAGGGTAAGCATTCTTTCACTGACTGTAATAAACAATTTACCCCTGCCCACCCCAGTATGACGACTTGGTACCATTGAGACAAACAGACATCATTAAAGGGCTAGCCCAGCTGAGATGAGCTGTCTGTGCTCTGCATAATACATAGGTCAGACAGTGAGATGACTTTAAATGGTTTATACTGAGCCATTTAAGCCGTTCTTGAAGCCTTGAAGTATAAGAGAATGCTAAGCAGTTGCATCCTTTGCTAGAAATGTAACTCCTGAGTTGGTGTTTAAGTTGAGATTGTTTAAGTTTAGTGTTAGAGTGTAGCTTTATGTAACCTCTTGTCAAATTGCCAAGTCTGACCCCAACAACTGTAACATCTTCTAAGTAACTGGCAACCATCCCAGAAATCGTGTGAGAGGGAGAGGGACAGATGACTCAGCTACAGCGGGAAAGGGAATTAACAAATCTTTATGACAGTTTTAGAGCTTTTGCCACTTGTTTTAGATTGTTTTTTGGATGCAAATGCACTCAATTGCCAAACTTCTTTAAGAATGACGTTCGGGCAAATCTAAATGGATAAATCTGTTAGAAACGGAAACAATGCCTATTAAAAGCCTATTTTCTCTAACTACTGTTACAACGCTATTAATGCTTGGCCTTAAACCTTAGTTTTGTGAATGCTACTTTGTTATGTGTTTGCTTCTAACCTTTGGTTGTTTCTTGTTCTGTTGCGTGTCACCACGTGCTCTTGTTACTCTGGAAGTTCTGTTCTCTCGACCTTGAGACTCAACTCTTGGTGTTGAGTGCAGTGGACATAAAATGTATACATTAATTGGCCTACAACTGCATCAGAGTATAAAAAATAACCTGTTTAACTGGATAGAAAAGTGAAACGGCATAGGATAAAGCACATTTCTTGTTTTTATGAGTGTGTATTTTGATAAAGATTTTTTTATATGTCTTTCAATAGTTGTCTTTTTTTCTCCATCTTTTGGAATGGGTCCTTTCTATTTCTCAATTTGCTAGTATCATTTAAGAGTTCTAGAATTATAAAGCTGACAGATCCGTATTTGCTTGTGTATCACTAATACATAAAATAACAGCACACAAGTGAAATCACTCATCACTGTTTTTCAACCAATTCCAATTAACTATGCCGGAACTTTCAGCTCTCAACAGCATGACACAGCCTCAAACTGACTATGACTCTCGCCATTCCAGTTTTGCACAATGAACAATGATTCTGTGACATAGTATTTCCTTATTTCCTGCTAAGTTCATCTCGTTAGTCACACTGAGCAATTCTTAAAGCCAAGGTCCATTCATAGTGTACTTGCTGTACTGTTCATTTTTACAGTTACCACCGTAGGATGGCCCTCTGTGCGTAAATGTACAATGTCAAGGTCCTCCTATGAATATTACAGATGTGATAGTCGCGGTAATCTTAACTTGTATTGGAATTTTAGTAAGCATGGCTGATATGCAGGGTTGTACCTCAAGACACTGAAGCACAGGTGGGGGAATCTGATGAAGAGGATAAAGAGAAAAAGGATAAAGAGAAAAAAAGAGCTAAAATATTTTTTGGGCACCCCATTTTGATGAAGGGCCAATATGCTAGTATTTTGAACAGCAGTAAAACCTGAGAAATGCATTGATAAGTAAGCAGGTAGTCTATGACCAATCTTTGTGGACTAGCATGATAAAGTCTACCTTCATTCATACCATTGTTCCTACACATGCTACTGCACGAAAAAAATATCTTTTTTTTTTCTTCCTCTTGTAGACTCTCTGGTCAGCTACTGGAATAAAATAACTCCCCAGGAACTATTAAACTTTCTCACACTTCTAGAGTAAGTAAATATGCTTGGCTTATTATCTCATTGAATACATGTTCTTCACATTCTGCGTTCTTCCTTAATTGTTAGAGGTTAAGTGGAAATTCAAATGAATTTTGAAAAAGATCCTTTCTCACGGGAAATAAATGAAAACCCACATCTTATGTAAGTTATTTCATTCTGTGGTTTTTGACATTAGCAATTTCTGCCCCATCAAGAAATCAACCCATTGACACATTAATAATATACTGATCTGTATCTCTTGTGTACTCAGCTGTCATCTACTTAAGCATATTGTTTGAAAGTGGATTTTATGTGAAATATTAGAAGTAGTCTTGTATTTGTTTCTCTGTTCGGGAAATGAGGAGTGATCCACTTTAAGAATGTTGAAGTACCTCTTTGAAATAAACACGCAACTTCAATGGATCCAAAAAGATGCAACATTCTAAACTTACTAAAATTAAAGAAAATTAATATGGCAGGGTGTGGAGCAAGTAGAGACTTACACTGCATTTACACTACACTACTTTACTATAAACACAAATGAACCTTTATCAAAGTTATTTATAATATTTGATAAGACAATATCACTAGGTAATGCACTCTCCATATACTGTATTTACTACCCTTGCCATAAAGAAAACATTCATTTTTAATTTAGAGATGACCTCATACACGCAATGTTAGGTGTGCAATGTACAATGTTTTCATTTTATATTATGTTCATTTTAAGAAATACTACTTTGCGCATGAGTTTGCCTTCATTAATGAGTTCTAACCGGGATCACTTAAGCATATTTGAAAAATCTAGTAACTTTCATTCTATAGTGAAACCATTTCTGCTTCTCTTAGTACAAATTCTCTCTCTGCAAAAACATGGGAGCTGGACAGGATTTGAAAGACTCTTCAACTTATGACATTACATTTGTTAAACTAGTTTTAATAAGACAATAGAAACGGGTGTTAGCACCGGGGAGTTTGGGGGATTTATTCTGTATAGATAATATGGTTTGTTTGTTTTTCTTTGTAGGGTTTGCTTATACCATTTCAGGTATACTGGAAAACGGAACATGGGAAGGTACAGTGCTGTAATATTAATAAAGAGGGGGATAAATGTTGGCTTTCGAGGGCTAATTTTGGTCGTCTGGCTTTAGCCGCAATTTTTTTCCTTTTTAATTTCTGTGTAAGCTCTATTCTTTGCAGAAAGGGTTAATCTCAGGCATACAATGTGAAAGATTATCTGTTTATCATATCCCACCCCTCAAATACGCATATTTTAGTGCAAATAAACAAAATTTTCAAGCATTTTCCCTAACCACACATTTGAGCACCTGCACTTTTCTTAGTTTCCATTAGAAATAGTACCCACAGTTGCTGTGGCCTTACCTTTAATTAGAGGGGAAAAATGGTATTCTCTTTTGTGAGCCTGTATTTTTTTTCCTACAGATAGGACAGAGAAATACCGAGTACCACTAGATTATAAAACAACTCTCTCAAACTTTGAGTGTGTAAGAGTGTGAGAGAGAATGAGTGAGAGTATTGGAATAGATATATCTATAAAGGCGCTGCTTTATCATCATGTGGACCCGAACAGCTTTTGTTTCTTTAGAGTTCAAGACATATGGGTATCTAAACACTTTGGAGCCGACAGAAAGTCCCAGACCATGCCTGCTCTAAGAAGCAGGACAGGAGCTTTCCAGGCACGTCTACAGCATCTTAGCAGTATGGAAAGTTCCTTTACCCTTAACCACAGTAAGTCAAAATATAATCTTATTCTGTAGCATTCTAAACCTCTTTATGTGCAACAGACCAGTCTACGTTCCTATAATCTTTTCCATAGATAACCCTGCCAGGTCCCACAGCTAACATTGCTGACTGTAGACCCTGTATGGTGAATTAAATCTAACAAGCGTCGTAATCTAACTTCGGTACTATGTCAAGTCCCTGGTGTCTTGATCATTCAGCTCTGGTTTTAATACAAAAATCTAATCATACACATGATCTTGTTTTGTTCTGTTTGTTGTTTAAAGTTGGATTATTTTTCTTTCATAGTTTGTTGAACAAGAAATTCTAAACATAGCATTATGCAGAAAATCTCTAAGGCTACCAATTAATATGTGAGCATTACTATTATTACTACAGAGAACAAACAAAAACACTGAAACACAGTGAAGTTGCTTAATTTCTTTTATTTTGTTTTGGGTGATCCTGGTTTCTATTAACAGTGTGGAGCTCTGAGTCTTAAATATGTTTCCTGTACCTAAATGTTTTTGTATCATTTTCATAAAATCCAAATAAAAATAATTAGATTAAAATATACCAATGAGTATAGCGTACAAAAGGTGAAGGAGCATTTCCATGGTGTATTTCCCACTGGAGAAAAAAAACACAGGATTATTTGCAAGAAAGACAAAGTCAAGACCAAAGGTCCTCAGTTACCAGCTGGTTCATTGGGCAAATTCCAGTGGCTGGGGCAACTGCGCCCTGTTTCTTCTCTATGGGGATAGAAACCAGGGCCCAGGGCAAGCTCCCCATTTCCCCCACCGGTCCAGTCATACTTTGGTGTGAGGGAGGTCTGTTCAGTCTGTTCAAGTAATGACACAGACTGCTCCCCTAAATTGTCCTCTGCCATTTGCTTGCCATGTGCTGCTGGGCATTGGGATATGACATCATATGTCTGAACTTTCGAATAGAAGGTGGTGGGCCGGCCCCTAAGTGGAAAAATTAATGGAGAGACTTGTGCCAGCTGTGGACAGGAGCCCCGTTAGCTCTCCATTAAAGTAAATGTATGAACCAAGCAGCCTGTGAAATCTATGGGAAGGGTGTTTCTAATATATTACTGTATTCATCATTCATTTGAACATCACGTTTTGTTTCGCTCTTTGTGCGATCAGGTTCAGGTACATCTGATGCAGACATTTTACATCAGGCATTGCTCGAAGGGAACTGCGCCACTGAAGTGTCCTTGACAGTCCTGGACACCATTTCTTTCTTTACCCAGATCTTCAGGGTATGACTGCATTTCTCCTCTTTAATATAAACTGCACAAAAGAGTTTTAGGTCCTTCTGTACACTCTAACAATAACAAGTACCACTAGTAGCAGGTCACCCTTTCTCAGTAGGTACCACTAACGGTAATTGATTTCTAATAGCCTTGACTCGAAGCTTAAAATGAAGGTTTGTGATACTATTAGAAGGAAAGGGATTAGTCTTGCAAGATTATGTGACTGTACATCTTACTCCCCATTTATGTGTTAAATATAGACACAACTACTCAACATGGAGTGTCACAATCCTCTCATGAAGAAGGTCTTTGATATCTATCTGGCTTTTATGAAAAATGGCCAGTCTGAAATATGCCTAAAGCATGTCTTTGCTTCTCTACGAGCCTTCATCAGCAAGGTAAATACTAAATACCTATTTTTGTGTGCTTTAAACTTGTGGATTCCACATGGATTGGTAAACAGAAACATATTTTGAATGCACAGAGCACATGTACTTTAAGATCATTTTTTTTCATTGCTTGCAAGAAAGCTTTCTGTTTTGTGATTTGTTATTTAAAGAGTATCAAGGTGAATGGGTTGTTCACCTTCTTTTTTAAATCAACCCATTTTTATTCATCAGGATATGTAACTGTAAGTTGTGATAATTTATGGTGTATGGTTATGGTGCATGCAATTACTATATAAGTCTAATCAGGGCCGGCCCAAGACAAAATGCCGCCTGGGGCGAAGTTTAAAATTCCGCC
>VKOC01003222.1:0-39803 GCA_009364415.1 Spea multiplicata
ATATGTGGATTGGCATATATGTGTGGTTTGGTATATATGTGTGGATTAGTATACGTGTGTGGATTGGTATACGTGTGTGGATTGGTATACGTGTGTGGATTGGTGTATGTGTGTGGATGAGTATGTGTGTGGATTGGTATGTGTGTGGATTGGTATATGTGTGAGAGTGATGGGTGTTATGCTGTACCCTTTCCAATGTCTTTTTCATGATCTAATTATGCTCTAAAAGTACATCATAACTCCCCTCACTCTATACTGTTCCATACAGTGGCAGAGCTGGGAGGCAGAGGCCTTGCACCCCCACCGCAGGACTCCTGAAAGGTAAGTGAACTTCAAAGAGGGAGAGGGTAGATAGTTAGGAAGGGGTAAATAGGGAGAAGGGAGTGAGACAGGGGAAAGGGGGTAGATAGGGAGAAGGGAGTGAGAAGGGGTGGATAGGGGAGAAGGGAGGGAGAAGGGGTAGATAGGGCAGAAGGGAGTGAGAAGGGGTAGATAGGGCAATCATACTCCTATAATGCCAAGTCTGCGAGTACATCCTGGAATCTGGATATGCCTGGGCATGATAGGAATGTGATTGCTGTTCCGGCGCTCAGCTGTGAAGCGCGCACCACGGGAAGACGGACGCCTCCCGCTCCCACTGCAGGACTCAACAAGGTAAGTAAGGGGAAGGGGCAGAGGTGGTAGATAGTGATACAGGGGGATAGATAGTGAGAAAGGGGAGTTTTGTTACAAGTTTTTATTCCTTTTTTGGGATGGGGGGGGGGCGCCAGAGGAGTAGTCCGCACAGGGCGCCAGAACACCTAAGGCCGGCTCTGAGTGCAAACATTACAATAAAGCTCAATAGTAGGTTTTAAGAAGATCCAAGGAATGGAATATGGAATATGGTGGTAGCCCTAGCCGGATCTTCTGTCCCACCCATAATGCCTCAGTTACTGGTCACATTTCTGCTTGGTTTCTCTTATACGGGAATTGCTGACTGTAGTCTTAGATTCGATTAATGGATGGTTGGAGTCGATCAGCTTTTCTTGTATAAAAAAAAATGAAGACGTGCAGGATCTTGAGAAGCGTATGCGTTCTACCCCTGGTTATGATTCATAAACATTTAGGACCACTTCACGATTATGTCTCTTGCAAAGCAGAATGCGGTCAGTGATAGGAATTTCCTATTGGGAAAAGATTGGATGTGATTCAGTGTTTATTGTCTTTGAACCTTCAAACGTTTGTGGAACAATGATATTCAGACAGTTAAGGAATAGACTCACTTGCCCTGCTAGCGGGGATTTACACCTGGGTGTGGGACTTACTGGAAATTAAAAGTTCCCTTTTACTCTTATAACATCTACTAATGGTTTGGGAGAGTTAAGGACCACCAGTTCACTTTCAGAAATACAGACACTACCATTCAAAAGTTTGGGGGCACTCAGCTGTTTTGATGGAAAACAAGGACATTTCTAGTTGTAACATAATTGCAAAAGGGTGTTCTAACCATCCATTAGCCTTTTAAACTTCAACTTGGATCAGCGAACACAATGTGCCATTGGAACACAGGAGTGATGGGAGTGATAAAGGGCCTCTGTACGTCTATGAAGAGATTCCATTAAAAATCAGCAGTTTCCAGCTACAATAGTCATTTACAACATTAACCCCGTCTGCGCTGGATTTCTGATCCATTTCACGCTGTTTTAACTGACAGAATTTGCCTTCCCGTCAAAAACAAGGACGTTTCTAAGTGACCCCAAACTTTTGAAGTGTTAAGAACGGTAGTGTCGATTGAGATTATGTATCTGTGCCATTATGTAAAAAGCTGCAGAGAAAGGAATGCCAGCTCTCTGGCCCTCGCCTTATGTTCCCTAAACTAAGCACATTGTGTATTAGGAGTCAGACGCTATTAACATCGGCTGGAATCAGTAGGTAAAACCAGTTTGGTTCATCCCTTGGCATCCCGCAATGTATCCGTCACCTGACATACAAATGAACTTTTCACGCTCATTCTCCAACATGACAGAAACCCAACGCGTCCTTTAGGTACCCTTAGTGATCGCTGCCTTGCTGCTGATTTTTAAGACTTTGGTTTTTGTTACAGGTTATCTGAAGATGCAAAGAAACTCTTCGAAAGTCTTGGAAGCAGAGAGGTTCGTAATATAAAGTTCCGGTCGGCGTGGACATTTCTGGCTGCAAAAGGCGCACAATTGCCCGAAAACTTGGAAAAAGAAAAGGTACGATTATTCTGGTGCTTTACAGGGTCCAACGTCCGATCTCTCCCTCGGAACAGTTTCCAAAAATAATCGTCACGTTGGTCCACCCAATGTATATGTCCATGGCTC
The DNA here is from genome assembly GCA_009364415.1 of Spea multiplicata. Lineage (NCBI taxonomy): Eukaryota > Metazoa > Chordata > Amphibia > Anura > Pelobatidae > Spea > Spea multiplicata. The sequence goes on from VKOC01003222.1 coordinate 2,325, forward strand.
GATTGAGGGCATTGACGCTTTAGATTGGAAATAGCCAATAGGAAATGGGGATACTGCCGTGCCGATTGGCTGCATTGCGCTAATCCAGAAGTATACTGTTGTATACACGCTTTAATGACTCTTAAAGCAGAATGGACATGAAGAAGCGCGTGACATTAATATATCTTAAGACTAGGTGACTGGGACACGTTCTATAAACCTCTGACCAACGTGTCCCTCGTTGAGCCCTGGAAATGTTGGGAGAAATTAATAAATCGGTTGTATTATTAGCAAGCGGTTCAGCCAGTGTAATCAACTACATATTAATTAAGACATACCCCGATATTATTACCCAGAACACGTGTTAATATTCTGTTCATCATCGTGGTTTGCTGGAAAGAGGAATTATAGTCTGTTAACTACTGCCCTCTAGTGGTGTTTATAAAATATTTTTTGCACTCTACATATTTAGTTCCAGACGGGGTTAATGTTGTAAATGACTATGGTAGCTGGAAACGGATAATTTTTAATGGGATCTCTTCATAGGTGTACAGAGGCCCTTTATCACTCCCATCACTCCCATCACTCCTGTGTTCCAATGGCCCTTTACCACTCCAAACACTCGCCATCACTCCTGTGTTCCAATTTATCACTCCATCACTCCTGTGTTCCAATGGGCCCTTTATCACTCACCATCACTCCTGTGGGGCCCTTTATACTCCAACTCTGTGTTCCATGGCCCCTTTATCCCCTCCCATCACTCCTGGGTTCCAAGGCCCTTTATCACTCCATCACTCCTGTGTCCAATGGCGCCTTTATCACTCCCATCACTCCTTGCCAATGGCCTTTTCAACTCCCATCACTCCTGTGTTCCAATGGCCCTTTATCACTCCCATCACTCTTGTGCTCCAATGGCACGTTGTGTTCGCTGATCCAAGTTTAAGTTTAAAAGGCTAATTGATTGTTAGAAAACCCTTTTATAATTATGTTACAGCTAGAAAGATAGAATGTGTCCTCAGATAACAACCATTTGGCCCGTCCAGTCTGACCAATTTCTGAGTACTTTCCTTAGTCCCTGGCCTTATCCTATATCTAGCTTAACCTTATGCCTATCCCACTTCTGCTTTAAGGCTGTTCCATGCATACACTACCCTCTCAGTAAAGTAATATTTCCTGATATTAATTTGAAACCTTTGCCCCTCTAATTTAAGACCTCATGTTGTGGTAGTTTTTCCCATATATATATATATACATGAGTTGTTGTTTTTCTTTTTAGATCAACCATTCGCATGAAACGAAGAACAGATACAGCGGCTGGCCGGCGGAGATTCAGATTGATGGCTGCATTCCAAAACAGTAAATGGAGCGCTTCTTATGTGGTCTGTCTTTGGCCACAAAACTGCAACTACAGGAGAAGAAGGAATTCTAAGTTATAAAAGGACTGGTATTGCGGCGGGTTGACTGTGGCTGAGGGTACTGGGATTTATTACTATAAACCGAAGAGACTTTTCTTTCACGATGGCACAGGAGGAGGAACACGGACCCTGAGCCATTTACATTTTAAATTGTGTCTGTATATGTGTAGATGTGTGTATGTGTATATATTATATATATATATTATATATATATATATATATATACTCACAGTATATAACTATTATTTGTTTATATGTCTTACAATTTAAAAATTCTACATCATACTTTTGCTGGGAAAAGGTTCCCCCCCCCCGTCCCCTGCAAAATATATTTGCGACATCTCTCTCCATGTCACGACGCATGTTTAAAGCAGTTCATTTTTTTTATGGAGCTTTTAAATAAAAAGGTAGCAATTTTGCTCAAATAAAAGTAAGTTATATTATAACAGCTACCTTGTACGTGTCTGGTAATAACTTGTGCCGCAAGAAACCTTGGTCGCTCCATATGAACCCAAGAACCTGTATACCATAGGCATTGCAGGGGTATACGTTATGGTATGGAAGCTGGGATTTTTATTAAAAAAAATTAAACCGATACAATTTTTTACTATTTAAAGGCTTTTACATTTTGATACCGGCACAAAGGGCTATTAATAATAAAACAAATTCTGCTATATGTTAAAAATAAAAAAAAATCTATTTTATTAACGTAAAGGGATACATGTAAGAAGTTGATCCTTTTTTTTCTTTTGGCCAACACAGAAATATAAAAAAATAACAAATTAATATCCAAGGTAACTATGACTTTCCTTTACGTAACTCATACCAGTACAGAAGGAGAAGAGGGCTCTGTTCTTGAGAGCTTACAATCTATAAGGAAGTTTATGTTGCTTTGACGATAACTGTCACCTTTGTATCGATTCCATCCCTAAAAAAAAATATTCCCCTTAAAAGGATCTCCCACATAAAAGGGGTTGTTTTTTTTACAAGTATTACATTAAAAATAAGTTTTCAAAAGTAATGTATTGTTTTCTTTCTTTTTTTTAATGGTTCTGATGTTTACATAACTCAGTATTTTCACAGGTGGGTATTTGTCGTGTGTTCTAGACATGCACACTGACTCCCTATCACCATATATTATGGTGAGCAATAGAATGACTCTACTGGTCGCCGGCTGGGGGCTCATCAGGGGCTCAACCAAGGAAGAGCAGGCGTACTTCATTGGTTGATGGACATTTAAAATCCTGGCGCCAAAGCTGCTGCGTAGTGCGTACCACGTTAACCCCGTATTAACCCCTTCTACAAAACGAAGACGAACGCGAAGAGTTGGCCGGCGCCCAAGTCTAGCACACAGTTGGGCTCTGATCAAAATTTTCCGTACCCTTGAACAGGCACACAAGGTGACGTGGCAATTAAAGGTTAATTTTCCACACCTGTGGCTTTTTACTTTGCAATTAGTGTGTCTGTGTATCAATAGTCAATGAGTTTGTCAGCTCTCACGTGGACGCGCTGAGCCACGGGGAGCAGTAAAGAAACGTCAACGTAACACGGTAATGGAACTTTAATAATCAATCACTTTTATAATCAATAATCACTTATTAAGAAGTGGAGAATTCAGGGATCTCTCGATACCAAACCAAGGGCCGGTAGACCAAGAAAGGTTTCAACCACAACTGGCAGAATTATTGTTTGGGATGCAAAGAAAAGCCCACAGGTAACCCCAGGAGAAATACAGGCAGCTCGGGAAAAAAGACGGCGCGGTTGTTTCAAGGAGCGAAACGCGACCTGAACAGAAATGAGCCGCATGGCCGAGTTGCCAGAAAGAAGCCTTTGCTGCGCCAATGCCACAAAGAAGCCCGGTTACAATATGCGCGACAACACCTTGACAGCTTCTGGCACAACGTAATTCCGGGTGACGAGACCAAAATAGAGCTTTATGGTCACAACCATAAGCGCTATCTTTGGAGAGGGGTCTACAAGGCCTGTAGCGAAAATAATGCCCACGTGAAACATGGAGGTAGCTCACTGATGGTTTGGGGGGGTGTTTGAGCTCTAAAGGCCCAGGGAATCTCGTGAAAATCGATGGCAAGATGAATGCAGCATGTTATCGGAAAATACTGGCAGACAATTCAGAAACGCACGAAAGCTGCGCATGGGACGCCCTTGGACCTTCCAACACTTCAATGACCCTAAGCATAATGCCAAGTTGACCCTCCAGTGGTTACAGCAAAAAAAAAAAGGTGAAGGTTCTGGGGCGACCATCACAGTCTCCTGATCTTAATGTCATCGAGGAACTCTGGGGAGATCTCAAATGTGCGGCGGTTCATGCAAGATGACCAAAGACTTTGCATGACCTGGAGCCATCTTGCCATGACGAGTGGGCAGCTTTACTACTTACCAGAATTTGGGGTCTCATAGACAACTATTCCAAAAGATTGCACACTGCCATTGATGCTAAAGGGGGCAATGCACAGCATTAAGAACTAAGGGTATGAAGACTTTTGACCCCGGGGTCATTTAATTTGTTTTCTTTGATCCCATGTTTTGTTTAATGATTGTGCCGTTCGGTTATATCCTGCAGTCCAATCTGTATGAATCCCATAAGAAATAAAAGAAAAGTGTTTTGCCTGCTCACAGGTGTTTTCTGAACAACCATATAAAAATAAGGTGTATTCTACATAATTCTGCTTTGTTCACGGGGAGCATTGTTAGCGAAACCTGACACGCTCACCAAACAGGTTTGCTTTGTTAGGACCTCACAGTGAGAAAGGTCCATTAAACGGAATGTCTGTGAAGTGCTGGAGTGCAGGGGTTTAAAGGGGCAGTTTAATGTTCTGTATCACCTTCAGGCTGAGTATATCATGATGGGTATTCTACCCCCCGCTGTGATCATATCTAAGAGTCCCAGTCGGTGCTTTTGCTTCCATTATGTTATGTTTGGTATCCCTGCTTGAACGCAGGTGACTCAATCAAGTGTATCGTTAAATAACGACAAGTCGAGGTTTCTATGAGAACTGGTGTTGGAGCCATTTGGGTAACACATTTGCCTAGTAACTACGTGTACTCTGCACAATGGGCTGCTAAAGGGTTAATATTGCCAGAAACTCAGTGTCAGCTGATTTAGAAAGTTTTGTATGCAGATGGATGTATCTGATTGTCAAGAATCTTATGAGTACGAGTGAGACTGTACGAGTGAGACTGTTCGAGTGAGACTGTTCGAGTGAGACTGTACGAGTGAGACTGTATGAGTGAGACTGTACGAGTGAGTATGGTCTCAGTATTGTGACAAACCCTGTTATGGCTGTAAATGTCACATTTAGGGATCCTCTGGGGCAGTTGAAGGGGGAATGGCGCATTGGCCCACCCTGCTCTCCAATTGCTCCACCCCGGGGACCCATATGCATGAATTGTATAACACTTGTGCCCAAACAAACCATCTCCCTGGGGTTTATATCATCACACTATATATCCCAAGCAGTATGTATAAGGACCATACCTGGGAAGTTTCTGCCCCCCTGGCTACCCGGAGCCCCCCCTTGCGGGATGCGGGTCGAAAGTCCCGCTGAAGCCTGTGTGCGGTCCCGCTGACGTCGTGGGACACGTTATTTTTCATGGGGAGTGGAGAGCGTGCCGCAACGCCACTCCCGCAACCCGCAGTTTCCCCTTAGTGACCCCGAAACCCAGAAAAGCAAGTGATTTTGGAAAAATGGTCGGAGCAGTGTCAACTGAATAGCCTTCCAGCAGAAGTGGTAGATGTTAATAAAGTGAAGGCGTTGAAGCGAGCTGGGATTGGCATAAGGCTAAGCTAGATATAAGATGAGGCCAGAGACTAACGAAAGTATCCAGAGGTTGGGCAGACCGGATGGCCGAATGGTTCTTTTCTGTTTATGTTTCAATGATAAGGATCCACCAAGAGTATGTGGATGCAAGGGTTAAACTTCTGCAAAGATTTCGTTTCCCATCACATCATTTCGATGAGTTTCACTTTCGTTTCTGGAGAACCGGGAGGAGAAGAAGCTTTTTCTCGGCTCACCTGGGGAAAAAAAAAACAGTCATAGTGGAGGAGGCTGAGCGGAGAAGGTGAGCGCATCCATCTCTATGATATATAATAATATATAATAATAATAATATTAATAATATATTATATAATATCAAGAATAATGAAACTTAGATAACAAGGGGTCTGAATTTGTTACATTGCAAAAGCTTTTTGAAATGTAACCATTTAATGACCTTCAAAAATATATTTTGTTATACAACATAAAAAAAACCTGGATACGTCTGAGCCCCAAGTTATCTTGAATGTCTGAAGTGAGGATGTTTTTTTTTCTTCTTCAAAAGTCAGATATTTCACATTATTTTTATTTTCATGTTTATTATTAATAATAATAAAAAGTATTGTTTTATATAGCACCGTCATATTCCGTAGCGCTGTACAATGGGTAAACAGGACATGACAAGTAGTAAATAGCATAACAATTAGACACAAAGAACAGGTGAGGATGGACTTGCACAAAGAGCTTACAATCTTACTATGTTTCATTGTTAGCTTGTTTTAAAAGGTTTTGCTTTCAATACAGCTCTTTAACATAAGGTTTGTTATGAGGCTCTGCTGACCCTTTTAAATACCGGATTGGATGGGGTGGAGGGTCCCTCTGTTTGGATGAATTACTAATGAATGCATAGAAATACTTCCTCGGAAAATGAGGACAACCGGGGTGTTAGATAAAAATAATTTTTACTGTTTTTTTGTTTTTCTTTTTTTTTTTCTTAAAAAAAAAAAGTTCTAGTTTTTGCCCCATAATACTTTTCGGGACAGAGGTAGAGCTCGGCAGGATTTGGGACTGCAATCCCACGGTTCTTATTTAATTCTCCGATGTCTCAGACTAAATTGACATTGCCATACATAATAAGTGTGTATATGTGTATATTTGTGTTCATGGGCAGGTGTTTGAAAAGGCAGCATGTATGACCAGTCGTGTGTAAGGGCAGTGTATGTCTATGTGTGTGTGTAAAGGCAGCGTGTATGGGCAGATGTGTGTAAGGGCAGTGTATGTGTATGTGTGTGTTAAAGGCAGTGGTGTGTGGGGAGGTGTGTGTAAGCCCAGTGTATGTGTATGTGTGGTGTTAAAGGGCAGTGTGTGGGGAGGTGTGTGTAAGCCCAGTGTATGTGTTTAATGTGTGTGTAAAGGCAGTGTGTGTGGGGAGGTGTGTGTAAGCAGCTGTAATGTGTATAATGTGTGTGTAAGGCAGTGTGTGTGGGGAGGTGTTGTGTAAGCCAGTGTATGTGTTATGTTGTTTTAAGGCGGGGTTATTACGTATAAAGCCACGGGGTTATTACTGTATACAGCGCTGGGGTTATTACTGTATCAGCGCTGGGTTATATTACTGTATACAGCGCTGGGGGTCTATTAAAATGTATACAGCCTGGGGTTATTATGGTATACAGCGCTGGGGGCTATTACGTGTAATACAGCGCTGGGGTTATTTATGTATACAGCGCTGGGAGTTAATATTCTGTATCAGTGCTGGTTATTACTAGAAGTATAGCGCATGTATTACTGTATACAGCGCTGGGGGTTATACTCCTGAAGAAAAATATTGAGTGTACTCTCTATAACAAACGCTACACCCAAAACAGACAGTCACGCAAAGTAATCATACAGTTAAAAAAAAACATTTCACAGTGCCGCGGGCGCGGAAACGGTTTCCCTTACAGGTTTTTACTAAATATAACTAAATTCAGATATTTAAACTACCTGCAGGTCCTGCTTTTTGTGTAAATATTGTAGAGATAATGAGTTTATTAAATCTTTGGATGGCCGCTCCCACTAATAGTGACATACCTGTGTTAAAGGGACACTCAGGTGCCCCGTGCAGCGTTACCATAGTTGCGAGCATTTGGGGGGGGGGCATTTCCAGGGACACTTTCTAGCACAGCTATCAATTATGTACTTGAAAAGTTACCACACCCACTTCTTTAAAGCCCCACCCATATTGCCCAACCCACATAATTAGTATACTTTAGCTCCGCCTAGTTATTTTCATGTAGATTATATCACCAAATTCACCATTTGTATAGGAATAGGTAAAAATATTAATTTTATAACAAGTTATATGTTTTATTATTGTTTTTTTTTTCTTTCCATATGCCTGCTACAAAAGAACTACAAAAGGCTAAATAACCTTATTGTTCAGCACCTAATTCTACCGCTTGTTCCTTGCTGATAATCTGAAGACAGAAAGGGTTAAGTTCAGTAGGTAAGGATCTTGTTGTGCAGTTTTCTTTTTGTATTGTATTGCACAAAAAACAGATCTAGTTTTTTTGTGCAATACAAGGTATGCTGACAGCTTCATATTAGCCACTTTTATGTGTTCTAGCTGTACCACATAGGCTGTAATGAGCTTCTGCTGTGGAAATGACCTTCGCTATCAATTACAATTGTTCTTTCTGCTAATTAGACGCTCACTTGTTTAAACATGGGAGAGCTGTGATTATAAGAGCTTTTAATTTAGTTTTGTGTATTTGTGGCCGTATATTCATACACTTTGACACATCTTGCATCTTGACAGAGAGAATGAATAACATTTTGTGCAGCCAGTATGAGGAGAAGATCCGCCCGTGTATTGACCTCATTGACTCCCTGAGGGCTCTAGGGGTTGAAAAAGACCTGGCCTTACCGGCTATTGCTGTCATTGGTGATCAGAGCTCAGGGAAAAGCTCTGTTTTGGAAGCCCTATCTGGAGTAACTCTCCCCAGAGGCAGTGGTGAGTATACCTCTTTAAGGTGAACGCTTAATAATACAAAATTAGAATTTTACACAATTCTTCTGGTTCACTTTAGTCCCATTTTTCAATCTGCTGTAAATCCATTTATCAGAGGAACGCTAGCAAATGTTCCAGTTACCTCTTCAGCTAATCTAATTTGAAGAACATGCACTTTAGTTGCAATTCCACAGACGTCCACTGGGGGCTCTAGACTAACACGTTCTGGCCGCAGTATTAACCCCTTAAGGACAATGGGCGGTCCCTAAACCCATTGTAAACAATGCATTTTGAGCCCGTACATGTACGGGCTTTGTCATTAAGGGGTTAATCCGCCATCTTTTCAAGCATTTCTCCGCCTAACCCGTTTCCCCAGTGTAAAATCTACAGTAAATCGTTTTTTTCCTTCATTATTTTCTAAAAATATTCTTTATAGAAAAATATTTTAATAAATCAATACAAAGTAGAAAAAAAATAAATATTTCTATTTATTTTTGTCTTTTTTATTGATTTATTTTTTTTTAAAGACATTTAAATGTCATGGAAGACTCTCACTTGGGCTCATTTAGCACTGTTTAAATTAATATTGACATTTATATACTTTTTCACTGTGGTATTTTAACCAATATTAGGTTAATTTATTATTTTTATTTTTTTGGTGGTATATGTTTTATATATATATATAGTATGTTGGCATGCTCATCCACATTTTACAAGTCATATCCCAAACAGACAAATAGACCAGCTCAGAAATTTTTTTTGGGGAAAAAAATGCCCTAAATTAACCCTATCTTTTATTTGTTTTTAATATGAAGAAGGTGCAATATCCGCGTCTTTTCGGTCTCTAATTCTTGTGCTGTATATTGTCTATTCTGTACAGGGATTGTTACACGATGCCCACTGGAACTGAAGCTTAAGAAGGCACAAGAAGACTGTCCTTGGAGAGGCAAAATTAAATATGGGGAACATGAGAAAGAGCTTGCTGACTCTGGAGAAGTGGAGGGTGAAGTAACCAAAGGTAAAAGATGGTGGGAAGCCAAGAACATTATTAGTTAATAGTTATTTAAAGAAAAATTCAGTTTTTAGGCGCTTGACAAAGAACTTCCTTTTTATTTGTTAAACCACGTGTCATCATCAAGTTTGAACATTTCAATGGGTCTGCCCATATGACACCACCTGTTATACAATGCCGACTCAGCCCTTCTTCCCGGAGAGACATTTTTTGTTCCACCAGTTCACCAATAATTGCTGGTTCTGAAGTTCTCTAATCTGTTTTTCTTTGTAGCTCAAGATTGCATGGCTGGCACCGGGAGTGACGTCAGTGAGGATCTCATAACGTTGGAAATCGAAGCCCCAAATGTTCCTGACTTAACATTGATTGATCTGCCTGGAATCACACGGATCGCTTTGTCTAATCAACGCAAGGACATTGGACAACAGGTCTGCTAGTCTATCTATGAAAAATCATTGAACTATATCCAATGTTATCCATTTCTGAAATATCTATGACATTCTAAGCATTGGTAACAACGAGACACTACTTGTCAAAGGGTTTTCGAAACCCTGTCATACTTTATGTTAAAGTTCTATTATTTAAATATCAGCTAAGATAATGAAGAATGTCACACACCAGCAGTGGAAAAGAGGAATAAAGGATATTACAGTTCTATAGACTAAATAAAATCATGTAATAGAATTTACAGACTACAACACATTTAAAGCCCCCCTCGGATTAAAATATTTCTATCCTGTTGATAAACAGTCTTGGTGACATTACATGTAAGTGATTGACATACAAACGATACAGTAATTCAAGTTATAGGTTTTAATATATATATATATTCTTCTGTTTGTAGATCAAGAATATGATCCACAAGTACATCCTAAAGCAACAGACCATTAGCCTGGTTGTGGTTCCCAGTAATGTTGACATTGCAACAACTGAAGCTCTTGAGATGGCGCGCCAGGTGGACCCCAGCGGGGAAAGAACATTAGGTAATAGCAAATAGTTCTCTATTTTCTATTATATATACTACAGCTTGCCCCTTTTTTCATTGACCTGGAAATAACCCAGAACTCCAAGCTCCAGTGGCTGCTTTTGCAGAATAGATTAGCGCGTGATTTCCCAAAGTCTACGTTCGGTCAGTGTCCTAGTCTGGAGCAATCAACCCTGGCTAAATCTAACACATTTAGTCCTTATTATATGGTGAACGGGAACAGTCAAAGTGTCCGTACAAGGACACCAGTGTCCGTGGCAAGGTCCGTTTGTGAAGGTCCATAGAACATCATCGAATTGTCCACCACAGACCCCAGTAAATGTCCACCATGAGCAACGTTGGTGCCGACCCCTGGCCATGAACTTATCTCTGCCCTCTTGTTGCTGATTGTTGTTGATTGGTATAAGCAGCCTTTTCACGGTGGGCTGGTGGAAGGGACGGGGCATCCATGACGTTTAAACTAACTATATTATAATATACCGTAATAATTATTTAATTGAGTTATTTAAAGACGGTAATGGCGGCAGATTCTCTTTAACCCCCCAGAGGGATATCTGTTTATTGACGATCTATGGGGAAGAGAACCTTGTAACTTTGTATAACACTGATTTACTGATTGAGGAGGAATATTTATTTTTCCCTTATTAAGCTATTTGATATAATGAAGGCGTCTTGTACACATAACAGGTATATTGACTAAACCGGACTTGGTTGACAAAGGAGCGGAAAGCCAAGTTATCAGCGTCGTTCGAAATCAGGTTTACGTTCTCAATAAAGGCTTCATGATCGTCAAGTGCCGGGGGCAAAAGGAGATACAGGAAAAACTTTCTCTGGAGGAGGCCTTGAATAATGAGAAGACATTCTTTGAGGAACATGAACATTTTAGGTAACATTTGGACTGGTTTTGTGAGGTCTTTTCATTGGTGAAGATGCAGCTCCCCTACCTGTTTATTTTACTTATAATAAAAAATAATTGGAATAAATAAAGGAAATAAAATAAAATGAACATATACAACAAGTTACACTAATTTAAAAAACAAGAAATACAGTCAGGAGGCAGGAAGCCCCCATTGTGTGGAAGAGGAACGTATTTTTCATTTTTTTTTTTTAGATTTTTATCATATTAAAATTAAGTTTTCTAAACATTGTGCTGTTTTCTCTCCTTAAAAGAGTAGGAAGAGGTTTTAATTGAAATTTTAAGAATAATTTCATGGAAGTGTCTAACAGTAGTAACAGTATGAAGCTCAATAATGAATACAAATACGCTGCTTGCTGTAAAGGGTAAGGGAAACTGTGTGTGCGTCAAGCTTTCTGAGGATTGTTTCATTCCCTTACCCCAATGTGTTTCCTACAGTTGTCTTCTGACAGAAGGATATGCAACTATTCCTTGTTTGGCAGAGAAGCTTACAACTGAATTAGTGGAACATATCTGTGTGAGTATTAAACACACTACCGTATTTCCTCAAGTATAGGGGGGCTAAAATTAAAAAAAAAAAATTACATAAATTTATTGTACTGGCTGCCTGGGCATGATACGAGTGTGATTGCTAGCAGCGGATGAAGAGAAAAATCTACCACCGCTGTATAAGACGCACCCAATTTTTAGACCTCAATTTTTTCTAAAAAAGCTCCTTTTTTCCCCCAGAAAAATCTTCCGTATTTAGAGAATCAAATCAAGACCAAGCTTTCTGAAGCAGAAGAAAAATTGAAAATGATCGGTTTGGGAATTCCGGAAACAGAGATGGAGAAACTTAGCTTCCTTATCGATGTAAGCCGGGTTTCGTTCTTCTCTTTGATGTCATCTTAAAAAAACATTAATAAAAAATGTAAATTTATTTTTCCATGGGAAAAAAAATATGGAGAAAATTTCCCCTTTAAATACAGATTTGTACAAATTATAGTTATAGTTTTCACATGCCGTATCGTCTAAGCGGATTTAGAAGATTATTCCTCGGTTTAATTAAGTTACTGTTGGTGGTAACTGCTTTAGGCAACTTTTAAAAGGTTGAGGGTAGAAGAAAGGCAAGAACTTTTATTATTCTGGTTCTGCCACCTTTTGCCACATATCTCATCACCCATGGGGAAAAAAACCCCAAAATATATCCAAATTAATTTATTGATTACAAAACAAAAAACATTACCTCCAGTTACCCTAAATGAGTTTAGTTATTCAACGAATATCCAAGTCAACAGGTCCTCTGTAATCACCCGGAGGGATTCTCTGACTGATGACATTCTGGGGGCAATTACTTCTTTAGAGGAGCAATAGGGACCTCTGGGTCTGTAGATAAAAGGAGTTATTCCTCAGTTCTTCACTACTGTACTTAATCAACAAAGAAAAATATTAGTTGTTCCACGTTGACGTCTTTAATGATGGCTTCCGAAGTATCTTGATTGATCAGAACACATTTACTAATCATTGTACTGCATGTTTCTGCAAGGATAACCCTTAAAATGAGTACATTGAAGCGTTACTGTTTACTCTTACTAGCTTGTTAAATTTGCTTTTAGAAAATTCGACAATTTTCAAGTGAAATAAGCAACGCGACCAAAGGAGAAGAGACCACCAATGGTCTCTTAAAGCTTTTCACTAACGTTCGACAGCACTTCTTTTCCTGGGAAGTCTTTCTGGCAAACTCTTCAAGTCAATGTAAGTATTAACAAACAAACAAAAAAATGGAATGGAATGAAATTGGAGACCTTTGTCGGCGGCTTTAGGTGGGAAGGTGTTTGACCCACCTACCGACCCACCATAGCAGAAGAGCCACCTTTTGGCGCTCGGCTGCAGAGCATCGTGAAGTGGCCACTTGAGAGCTGCAATGGAGGTCTGTGCTGCTGCAGCTTCCTTGGCTGGTCAGGGGAGATCCTCTGATCTTACCAACCGGCCCTTGCTCCCCACACTACCTGCAAATACAGGACAGCGGGCAGCTACCCAGGACAGTACGGCTTCAAAACCAGGGCGGTGGGAAGGTATAATGAAGTAGGCAAGTAGTTAAAAAAAAACTCAACTTAGCTGCTAAATGAAATTAAACGAAAATGTATTCAGATTCTGGTGTAACATAGAAAATGTAAACAATTTTGTCTTTTTTTTTTTTTTTTTTTAGTCTCAAAGCAATTAAAAGATGATATGTATCTTTATGAGAATCGTTATCGCGGCCGGGAGTTTCCTGGATTTGTTAGCTTTAAAACGTTTGAGAATATTGTGAGGCATCAAGTCCAGACGTTTGAAGAACCAGCCATTACAAAGTTGAAAGACATCACTGGTGAGTATGAGTTGGTCCATATTAAAAAAATGTTTCCTAGGAGACTGTTATGAAATACCACATGTTTGTTTATTTTTACTTCAATCACTCATTTTTATGTGCCAAGCCAATGAAACCTACCCGAGAAAACCCATCTTAACTTATTTGTGAAGGAATGAAAGTGTTAACGGCATTGGGATCCTACCGTCCTGAGCTTTAACTGCTTTCCAAATACATAAATAGACCGTGAACACTCTTCAATTCAGCAAAAAATAGACATGTTTATTTAGAGGCAAGCATAGAGCTTACAGTATATAGACATTCATGCTCACATACACTTATTCATACACATTAGTACTCACATACATACAACCATTCACGCCCCCTACGTTTTAATGCTTACATAGCGTGCGGTAGGGTATATCCAGCCGCTGGTGAGCGCGTGGCTCTGTCATTTGCCCGGTGTGCCAGATGGCCAGTGCTTGGTTGCAATATGGAGCACCGGGATGGGGTAACTAATATTCTGTATTTATTTTTTTTCCCATTTTAGGTAATTTTTATTTTCTGGTCTTTATTAATGAACATTTCGTTTTTTTTCTTTAGCAATTGTCCAGGTTGCTTTTAGTGAAATAGCCTCAAAACAGTTCGTGGCATTCCCAAATCTTTACCGAAAAGCCAAGGTAGGTGTGCATAACTGACTTGAATGCAATAAAATATTGGTAGCCCTTGAAAAGCACATGTTTTCGGGTTACTTTAACCCACATAGCAAGACCAGAATCTCCCTGTCCCCTTTTCCTCTCCTTATTTCCCTCTTTTCTAGAAGCTTGGAATTTTTTTGGAGGGGTATGACTTCCTTCAACTGTCCCACAGCATAAAGTTACAATAATGTGGATAATAGTCTTTAGTGCAACTTGATACCTTGTATTGGGCAAAAATAGGGTCCTTCTGGTACCGGTGCGACTTTGCACCCCCAGTCTGGACCCGGTCCTGGGTAATCTAGAACAAGCGATCACCCTGCTTACATAATGTTATTTCTACTTTCCGTAAGAGCAAAATCGAAGATATATGTTACGCCCAGCAACAGGAAGCGGAAAAAATCATCAAAACCTACTTCAAAATGGAAAGCATTATCTACTGCCAGGACAAGATATACGGCGGGAGTTTGAAGAAAATAAGAGAAGAAGCTGCAGCCCCCGTGAAATTCCCCTTTCCTGAGACATCTCAGCTGCAGCTGTCGGTTAATGAAATGTCGGATCACATAAAGGCGTATTTCAGGGTGAGCTTCGCCGGCCGTGTGTTGTTTGTCTTCTCCACTGACCTTCTTTTCAAACATTTTTATTTTTATTTTACACTTTTTTTATAATTCTCTTTCATCATTACCAAACCTCATGTCTTTTACCGCAACAAGGCAAAAACCAAAAAAAAAAGGCTACTATAAAAAAAAAACACCAAAAAAAGTTTCCTTTTTCTAGATTTTTTATTATTATAATACAATTTGATGTCAGATAATACCCAAAATGTCTGTTTTGACAATATACTTCCATATTTCTATATAAATTAATATATAAAATTAATATTTATTTTTTTTTTATTACTTTTTAGAGCACAACCAGCCGTCTTTCCAATCAAGTTCCTTTGATCATCCAGTATTATATTCTCCACGAGTTTGCGAACAACTTGGAAATTCAAATGATGCACCTGATCCAAGACAGAGAGAAGTTAGATTACCTTCTTCAGGAGAAGAACAACCTCTCCAGAGAGAGAAATAATCTGAAGAACAAAATTAAACGTCTCAAGGCGGCACATCGACGACTTGCCAAGTTCCCTGGTTAACATGGATTAACAGAATAGTTCAGAAGGCGATTGCGAATCCGTGGCATTTCTCCCCCCCCAAAAAATAAATTTAAAAAAAATGTATCCATACTTTTATTATTATTAGTTTGTGTGTAGCATATGGTGTGTATTGAATAAAATACTTTAAAAAAATTATTGATTGTCGCAATTTCTGTAACAAAATAAATATAAAATAAAAATATTGCAAACATCTCTATAGAAATTAACAAAATTCAGGAAGGATATTGCGGATATTCTCAGCAGTGATCCAGATACCTGGCGAAGCGGCAGAACCCGACGAGTTTCCAGGTACGCGGTAATTCCTCCCGTACCCCACTTACCTCCCTTGGACATTTGGGAGTTATGGAGTCGCCTAATGGGAGTTTTATTCTCCAGTTTGACTCTACCTAGTTCTCCCATAATGAAGTATCTCGTTAACTCAACTTCTATCTCAATTCTGTTTATTGTGAAACGAACCACAATGACAGAGAACCAAGCAGTAAATACAGAAATGGATGGTACAGAGTAAATGTCACTGGAAACATATACAATGAATATAATACATGTAATGTGGAAGACTCAGCCGCGCATCAGAAGGAGATGAAGCCCCAAATACATAGATATACAGAAACACGACAGCCATCGCACACTGGTAAGTGGAACAGAGCATGGTTCAAGAAAAGCAACAAAAAGTTGCGAGTATGAAGGTTCGTAAAGATCAGGTAAGTACTGGCAGTGAGTGTATGCTTACTGCCTCAGTATGTAGATGCACAGAGATCAAAATACAACCAAACAAAACAAAACAACACATGAGCGGTATCATCGACGTGAAAGAAAAAAAATAAATAAAAAAAAATCCAAGGTAAAAGGCACTTGTCCAAGAGATCCGATGGGCACATAAAAGGAGATAATACAAAGTCATTAAATGGATGGGGGAGCATCAACACCCACAATGGAGGAAAAACGTGAAGAGAGAAGGAAAACCTTCCAATGGAACCATCGCAAATCATGTCTATGCGCTAGGCCCCTGGAGGACATCACCAGGTATTCCATGTGACAAATGAAAACTATCTTTTGAAGCCAGACCTGAATCGGAGGAGTGGAATGAGATCTCCAAAATTGAGGGATTAAGGCTCTGGCCGCATTAAGAAAGTGCACGACAAGCGAACGTTTATATCTGCCTATCGGGACAGGGGGGGCCTGTAACAAAACCAATTGGGGCGACAATTGGTAGTCAGGGTCGCAAACCTCCCTAATCACCGCCGTCACTCTGGACCAAAAGGGACGCACCAGTGGACAGCTCCACCATATGTGGACATAGGAGCCCGTATGGGATTCACAGCGCCAACATAGCGGAGATACCTGGGGAAGGAACCTGTGCAGTTCCGCCGGAACCCTATACCAACGGGTGAGTATCTTAAAAGCTAACTCCTGGGCCCTACTGGAAATGACCCCTCTATGAGTCAGGTAGGCGATACCACTCCACTCCTGATCCGAAAATTGTACCCCTAAATCATGTTCCCATAAACTATAGTAGTAGGGTTTGAGCTTACAAGTGGCGTTCAAAAGAGCGGAATACAGGAGAGATAAGAGATGTGGGGTCTCCCTACCCGCAATACACAAGGATTCAAAGGGCGTAAGAGGGCGCAGCACCCGGGGATCCCTGAGAAGGTCGAAAACAAAGTGTGTAAGTTGAAAGTGAAAGAAGGTGAAATGCTTAGGAATAGGACGAAGTTTACAGAGATCCTGGAGAGGACGCACAGAGGTGCCGTGAAGCACATGATGGAGACGGAGTACGTGGGCACCATCTGGCAGCAGAGGGCCGGACAATGCAGAGGACAGGCCCGGACCAAAAGCGGGGTTGTGTGAAATGGGCGTAAGAGGACTAGGGTGAGAAAGGAGGTGCCCTCTAGATAAGACCCGCTTAAGAACCCTCAGGGTAGGCGAAATAGTCGGATGGCGTGGGATGAGTGGGAGTCTCAGCGGTTCAGACACCCATGGGACAGTAGAAATATGGTGAGAAAATAACGAGTGTTCAATATAAACCCATTGCTTGGGAACAAAAAGGGACCATTCCACCAGACGCCTAAGATGGGAGGCCATCCAATAAAGCTCGATGTCAGGAAGCCCCATACCCCCCTGCGACTTCGGCCTCGTTAAATGGGAGTAAGAGAGTCTAGGCTTCCTACCCCTCCAAACGTAGTGCGTGAAGATCCTATGACATGACTTAAAAAAGGCCTTTGGTAAAAAAATAGGGAGGGTTTGAATGGGATATAACAATCTGGGAAGAATGTTCATTTTGAGTACACTCATCCTCCCAAACCAGGAGAGATGGGGGAAGGACCACCTTTTCAAATCAGAGTCAATGGAGCGGAGGAGCCCAGTGAAATTGAGGTTGGCGAGCTGAGACAGGCAGGGAGAGATATTAAGGCCCAGGTACTTGATAGCATCTGAACGCCACTGGAAGGGGAAAGAGTCAACACACTGGACACGGAGCGAGTCAGCTATGCCAAGCCCAAGGACCTCTGACTTTTGGAGATTAATTTTATAGTTGGAAACAACCTGAAATGCACGGAGTTCTTGAAGTAAATGCGAAATGGAGGCTAACGGGTCCTGTAAAATGCAGAGCACATCATCGGCATAAGCCATTATCTTGTGGTCCGTGTCCCCGATACGTATACCGGTGATAGAAGGATTGAGACGGACGGCATTAAGGAAAGGCTCCAGGGACAAAATAAACAATAAAGGGGAGAGGGGACAGCCCTGACGGGTGCCATTCGACAGGACAACCCGACCCGACAGTATCCCATTCACCCGGACCTGAGCAGACGGGCCGGAATATAAGGATTGGACGAGAGAAACATAAGTAGGACCCAGACCCACCCGCGACAGGACCGAGAACATGAAGGGCCAGGACACCCTGTCGAAAGCCTTCTCGGCATCCATTGACAGAAGCACAGAGGGGAGTTTATGATACTGAGAGTAATTAATCAAATCAAGGAGACGAATTGTGTTATCCCTTGCCTCCCGGCCAGGGACAAAACCGACCTGATCCTGGTGGATAAGGGAGGGAATCAGCGGTTGTAACCGGAGCGCTAAAATTTTTGCTAGGAGCTTCAAGTCCGTGTTTATCAGCGAGATAGGCCGATAACTACCACAGCTTTCAGCATCCTTACCAGGTTTGGGGACTACAGTAATCACCACAGAATTGGAGGAAGGGTGAAGTGGGGAACCACCGGAGAGGGCACCAAAAAGTGTCAGTAATTGGGGGCCCAGAACCGGAAAGAACTTCCTATAATAAAGTGGAGTGAACCCATCCGGGCCCGGGCATTTGCCCCGAGGAAGAAGTTTCAGGGCCTGATCAATTTCGTCCATGGTGACGGGAGCGTCCAGCGCGTCCCTATCTACCATGGAGATATTAGCCTTTTGGTATTTAGATAAGTAATCGTCTATAGCGGTCCGCATAGAATCGCCCGACGAGGAAGGTAAGTTATACAATTTTTGATAAAAAGATTGGAAACAATGTGCAATATGCTCAGAGCGATGGTGTAAGGAACCCCGTGCATCTCATATTTTAGGAATGTACGTAGCCGAACGTTTATGACGAAGGGCCCTAGCCAGAGACTTACCGGGTTTATCACCCAGTTCGTAAAAATGTTTCCTAAGGAGAAGGAAATTGCGTTTCACCTTCGCATCCAAAAGGGAAGCTAACTGATCCCTAAGAGTCTGCAACTGGATAAGGACAGCTCTATCTCCAGTGTGCTTATGTCGCAGTTCCAACTGAGCAATCCGTTGGGTGAGATTAACAATAGCGGACAATTCCAATTTTTTGTTCTGAGAGCCCAGTTGAATCAGGTGTCCCCGAATGACTGATTTGTGGGCTTCCCACACAGTGGGAAACGGGGTCTCCGGAGACGTATTCTCCTGAAAGTAAGTACGGAGGTGACCAGACAGGGCTTCTACGTTTTGAGGGTTACCCAAAAGATTCTCATTCAAGCGCCAGGACCATAGCCTGGCAGGGAGATCAGGGAGGGCGAGGGAGAGGTGGACAGGGGCGTGATCACTGAAAATTTGGGCACCTATATCAGTCTTGAGGAGGAGAGGTAAGTGGTGATGGGAGAGAAAGAACATATCAATTCTAGTGTACCTGTTGTGGAGAGACGAGAAGTATGTGTAGTCTCTATCCCTAGGGTGCTGCGCCCTCCACACATCAACTAACTGGTTAAGGTGTAATTGCCTCTTCACTTTATTGATATTGGAATAAGAGATATGGGAGGACGAGGCAGAGCAATCCAAGGTGGGATTCAAAACCATGTTAAAGTCTCCCCCCAAGACCGTAAGGCCTTCCCGAAAGTCTGATAACTTAGCCAAAACACGCACCAAAAAAGGAACTTGGTTCCTATTGGGGGCATAGAGATTAGCCATAGTGACCTTCTGTTGACCAATATAGCATTTAAGAAAAAGATAACGTCCCTCAGGGTCCCGCCAAACCTCAAGCTCCTTGAAGGGGATATCCTTATGAATCAAAATAGCAACCCCCTTAGTTTTAGAATCTGGACAACTAGCATAGTACGCAGTATGAAAGTATCTATCAGACAGATTAAATTGTCTAGTTGCCAGAAAGTGCGTCTCTTGAATGTATGCAATCTTAGCTTTCAGAGAGCGCAAGACATATAGCAATTTGGAACGTTGCTGGGGTTTATTAAGTCCCCTAACGTTGAGAGAGGTAAAATGTATCAAATCAGGAGGCATCGAGAGGATGGCGGGAACCCATTAGGAGCACAAATGACACTGCTCAATAAAATGAAAAAGAACAAAAACCATAACAATAAAACACTAAACCAAGACGAAGCAATCGTCAAATGCCAAAGCATTGAAAGGTGAGCCAGCAGATCGAGAAGACGATCCAAGACCAGAACCACCAAGCAAAACGCCTGGAGGTGGCAGGCTCTGGTAGGGCAGCATAGGCCAACAGGAAACAGGGAATACATTAGGCAGAACAAGTATACCCCCTATGTTTAAAATATAAGAAAAGGATAAAAGGTCACCGAACAAAACAAAAATAGAAGTAGAAGAAGAGGGGGGAGAGAGAAAGGGAAATGGGAGAATGGTAGCAACGCATAATTAGACTCTCCCCAGAGCAATCAATAACAAATGCGTGGTGTAGATAAGTAGGTCCCAAAAAGGAGCTCCAACCCGCCACGCCGCAGATAGATACAGAGGAAAGGAAAGACATCAAAAAGGTGAGAGAAGGGAAAAAAAAAAAAAAAAATTGCCCACAACTCCTCCGCCGAAAGGCGAACAGACGGGCCCCGAGAGGAGCATCCGATCCCGAGAGCCACGAAGGAGACACTTAGAGAAAACCCAGCAAGGTGAGTACGCTGAGAGAAGGGTAATCCAGACGCAAAACGGTAATATCCATACAGGGAGACAAAGACGACTCCAGACGCAAACCGGCAATAGCCATATAGGAAGACCGAGACGAATCCAGGTGAAGCCGGAGACGGGCGATAGGGTGATTAAAAAGGTGCAAACAAAGTATGTAGACAATGCGGGCGTAGCTGGAAAACAAACCGGGCCCTAGTATCGGAGGAAGGTGAGCAAAGAGACGGTGTAGATGCATACAGTAGGAGTCAGTGCAGGCGAGGAGCGGTAGGTAGAGTCAATAGAGGAACCTCAAACATGAAACGATGGACAGGCAAAGTGTGTCGTCTAAGCAGCAGGCAGATCCTTCATATTGCGGTGTCGTTTGTGGCGCTGCGGACCCTGAGTCCAAGCCAGGGCAGGATCAGAGAGTCGCGGTGGTGCAGTGAAATTGTACTCCCAGTCGTCCACATGTACCTTGGGGAGATCCAGACGATCGAGAAAGTCCGGAATATCAGACGCTTGGCGAATCGAAAAGGTACGGCCGTCTCGTTTGACCAGTAAAGCCGCTGGAAAACCCCATTGGTAGGGGATCGTGGCACGGCGTAAGAGTTCCGTGACGGGACGAAGAGAGCGCCGAAACTGCAACGTCTGCGGCGAGAGATCGGGGAAGAGCAGGATCTTGTGGCCCTCCCAAGCGACCGAATTCGTCGGGCGATAGCGCGCCAAGATGGCCTCCTTGGTAGAGTAATCGTGTATTCGACAGATAATGTCACGAGGCGGTTGGGTGTCAGCCGAGCGAGGCCTCAATGCCCTATGTGCTCGATCAAATTTGATCGGAGTGTCCAAGGGCTTCTGCAGCAACGTGTTAAAAATCGCACACAGGGTAGGTATGATATCGGGCAGTTCGACTGTCTCTGGGACACCACGGACACGCAAATTATTTCTGCGGCCCCTATTATCAATATCGTCAAGACGCCGGGTAATGCCCACAATAGTACCTGCCTGATCTTGAAGTTGGGCAGAGAGAAGGTCCACTGTCGATGAGATTTTAGTGGTATCGGTCTCGAGCGTTGCCACGCGGTCTCCGATATGTTTCATGTCTGATTTGATCTCCGTAAGGACCTCGTGGATGCCACGTGTCGCACGGTCAACAACCGACATAAGGTCCGCTTTCGTGGGCAGGAGCTTGAGAGCGTTCTGCCAAGAAGAATCCAGGGCAGGCATCTCCCGGTCATCAGGAGGGAGTGTGGGGACCACATCCTCCGAAACACCGCTCTGTGGGCTGCCAGGAGCAGATAGAGGCCTAGGGAGGGAGTCCCTCGAGTCCTGATCGACGGCTCCGTGAAAGTAGGACCGGACAGAGGTGAGTGGTTGCTTCTCCCTCGTGCCGTGTGACTTCGGGGTAGCCGCAGCCCTGTTAGTTTTGCCCATCATCGGCGAAAATTATCCGTTCGGTGAGTATAAAAGACGAGGGTAGACGGAGCTCAGAGCTCACGCGTCCATGTTGGAGCTCGGTTGGCCACGCCCCTTCGTTAACTCAACTTCTAACTTCTAGAAGTGATTAATACATTTTATGTATAGAGCTCCGGTAGGTCACATAGTGCTAGTACAAAAATAAACATTAACATTATACAGAATTAAAAATAAAATAACCTATGAGCTTACAATCCAGCTTGACTCTATATTAACCATACGCGACAACAACCCTCTGCTATGAAGCATAGAATATTAAACACACATACAATACGGTTAGAAATCAGGAAATGTGTTTATTAAAGTTATACATATTGCCCAATTTACACCAGTAAATAAAATATTTATGAGCTATATACCCCCAGGCTATACAGAACGTTTACATTGATTTTTGGCACAATAAATCCAAAATGGACATTCTATGCGATATCAAATATTTATTACCATATTTTATACCCTTTCCAGGTTTCCTAGAAGAAGACAACTTGTCAGCCCTGCTTGTAATGTTTCCATCTTTAACCAGACACTCGCTTTTATCGAGGTAGACGGGTCCGATAAAATGATTCTAGACGCGGCAAATTAAAATCTTTCAAAGACTACTTTCGAGTGTAAATAACACAATACAATTTTTTTTTTCAATCCTAAAGACCATTAAAAAAAAAACAACACCCCAAGAAACACCCCGTCTTTATAAATTGTAACTAATCCAGTGCAAATTGTAAACCTGATAGTGATTAAAGTGCAAATCATTGTGAGAACTGCTTTATACATAAAAAAAACACAGACAAATAAAATACATACAATTTTTAAGGATAATTTCGGGTGTTATTTTTACTTCTGTGCTTGATAAAACCATACCAGAACATGCTAGAAATGTAAGACAAAACAAAAGACTACAATTGTGAGGTTTTGTTGTGCATAGGAGCATTAAATCTACATATAGTACAGTATATACTATAGTATATACATATAGTGTCACATATAACCATACTGGGGACCCCGGACCGCTCTTTAATCTCTGGGCAGGGGAGGGACGATTTTTGTTCTGCCCATTCTTTGCCCAGGTTCTGCCCACTACTTCTGTGCTCTGTCCCTACAAATTCTAACTGGAGCTGACCCCACCCCTGCGCATAACTAGCCCTGCCCCTTAACCACAGCCACTCCCCCAGGGAGCTCAGAGCAGGCAGTCCTGCTTTATTTGCCCCAGCGCCACCCATTTTCCACCTTGGGAACAGGGGGGGGCTGGCAAGGCGGGACAAGGGGACAATTTAGGTAAAGATTTTGTGTTCTAAAAAATTCCTTTAAAAAAATCACAGATATTTACTAAAAACACATTTTTTTAACCTTTTATTAGTTAATCTTGCAGCAGCACCGTAAACAATATCATGCCTATCTTCATCCAGCATTTGTTCTGTACGCTGCCGCAAGTAAAATGTAATTAATGGTCAAGGACTTTCCCTTCAGTGAACGCAAATCTTTAATTTGACTGCACGTCTAATGTCCAAGATAGCACCCAATGATTGAAATATTATTATTGTTAACCAATATCAATCAATCATTCTTGTTCCTGACCGCACATTGTATCAAAATAAATACATTTCTCCCCAATCTCCCATTTAAAATAAAATCATTTAGATGTATTAATATGTGGAATGTTACAAAGTTACTGCAAATGGCACTTTTGGTTAAAAAGAAATTCTATTTTACATATATTTACATTTCGGTATTTTTACATTGGAAACAGACGCAAGTGGGGCACATTTTGAAATTCGGTCGATCTCGTGGAGGACAGGTCCACCGTGGAAGAGGTACGGAATAGCCGAGGAGTACGCGGTATTCCAATATGGCTGCCTAAGAGTCTAAGGCTGTTTGATGCTTGACGAGGAAACCAGGGCGAAAGAAGTGATTGTTGGTGACATCATCTGTAGGTCTGGAAAAGTTAGACAGCATTGAGACAAATCTCAGAAAGTGTAAAAAGTTTTACTCCAAGCTATTGAGATCCCTTAGTCTTTCCTGGTAATATTTATCCTCGTATCGTATACCCCAGGATTAGCCAATAAGATGCTTGCCCTGACGCTTGGACAATTAGCTGATTACAAATTGTAGATCCACAACTTTTGGCCAGGTTCCCGTTGGCACCCCTCTCATATAATGGAACGTTTCTTTCATGGGTATTGTTTTTTTATTATTCCATATTACTTGAGATATTATTGTTCTGATAAACCCTCAAGGTAAGATCTTGAAGACAGCAAATGCACCAAAAAAATGGGTCACCAGAGAAGGTCTAAGGACCGATTGTGGACTATTTCCCAACAGTCCACAGGGAGATACTACATTCCATAATAACAATGGCATCTTGATGAAGAGGGGAAAGGTTCTATCTCTACCTAGAGATACCAAATTTAGATTAGATTGGTACCAAATTTAGATTATTGTGTATCATCCATTCTTGCACCCACATATTTTTCATGTTGTATCAAAAAGTTCTCCAGACCGTTCTCCACCACATGATCCTCCCTCCACTGTTCCTTTATGCCCAAGTTCCCTTTTGCCTACCGCCCACCAAAAAAATACACAGGGATATCGCTAAAATGATGCAAAAATATAATATTGCCAGAACTGAAAGTAAAAATTACCTGCATTTGATGATAAATCCAACTCAGAAAAACGGTAACATTCCCATATACACCAGGCTTGTTACGATTGGCACATCCGGTTCCCCAACTGGTATCTCCGACGAGCCACCACAATGAGTTTGTGTTGCTGACCAAAGGACCCCCACTGTCACCCTAGGGATACAAAATGATGACGTTTGTTATATTCAAGCTATGATATTCTTAATTGCATTCATCCAGACGGAAAAACAATTATGTACCTGCAGGATTTTTACCCCCCCCCCCCAATTCTCTATAACACCCAGAATGGTGAGAATAATACTAGGATATAAATGACCACCGGACTTCTTAATCTAGTTGACTTTGGGACTATTCTCAATCTGAATGGATAGATAATGGGTGGTATGGTTCTGGGACACAGCGGTAACCATTGGTCGGTATGGCGACAGGATTGCTCTTCAAGGTGTATTAAGCCTTCAAATTCTGAAAGTCCGTGAGATACCAAAGAAAGTTTACCTGGCAAGTATCTATCCCTCCCGCGAGATAACCAGCACAGATCATTGCAGGAGTGATGGCTCCATTGTATACGGAGGGTTTGTTACATTCGGTTCTGTCAATCAAACGTACTGAAGCTTCCCTTAATGTGTCAGTTGATGATCCTGTAACCAAGAACAGAACTTTGAGAAGCCAAGTATATATATATATGTTGTAATTAACACAGTTTTACTATAAAGCAACTTATTAGTTAGGTGGACGCTCATCACCAACTCCATCATGAGGTCAGGTCCTCTGTTAGCCAAGGCTGGAGGTGGCTCTCATCCAACGTTTCAAGTAACCATAAATTCCAGGCTACTAAATAAATCCATTAATAAACGTAATTGTTCTGTGGTCCAGCGCTACTGAATCAAACATAAGGTGGCCAAAACGTGCTCCATGTTCATAATGAATTCTCACAATAGACGTTTGATTTTGTTGGGTCCGATTGGCCATCTTCTCGAGCGTTCTTTATTATGTCAAGAATGAATCTGAGTGCTCCTACCTCCTTCATAAATAGCTCCCCACCCAGAAATCCAACAGGTATCTGCAGCCCTCCATATCATTCCATCGTTGGGTAAGCACACGGGTCTGGCGGTCGCTGCAAATATTAACATTTTCAAAAATTAAAATGAATCAACCCCTGAAGTTTGATGTTTTCACAGAAGCTTATTTTACACGTTTAATGTCACTTATACCCTACCGTTCTAATGTTTGGGGTCACTTAGTTGTTTATTGTGGAAAACAAGGAGATTACTAGCTGTGACGTAATTGCAAAAGGGTTTAAACTTAAACCTGGATCAGCGAACACAACAGGAGTGATGGGAGTGATAAAGGGCCACCTGAATCACAGAGTGAATGGAGTGATAAAGTGGCCTCTGTACGCCTATGAAGAGATTCCATTAAAAATCAGCCATTTCCAGCCACAATAGTCATTTACAACATTAACCCCGTCTGCGCTGGATTTCTGATCCCTTTTATGTTATTTTAATGGACAAAATGTGCTTTCCTTTGGAAAACAAGAGCAAGAATTCAGCGCATATCCAACGAATACATATCTAAGGTATAAATATTGGGGATTCCATCACACTATAGGGTTATATATTGCTTCACCCGACAATATGTCCAAGTACCCCTTGGTATTGGCTACCAAGGAGCTGAATCAGTGGGACTGCACCGCATTTTAACCCAAAAAGAGACTCTCTGAATGTTTATGCCTTTTGTGGTTTTTTTACGTTTTGGGCTCCCCTAGTTTTGCATATTTTTGTTCTTAGGGTTGAGCCGGCCCCTCCGGACACACAGATGCCTCATTAATGGTGTCCAGAGAATGATTTAAATTGCTTGAGTCTGCTTTGGGTTAAAATGCAGCGCAGTCCCACGGATTCAGCTCTTCGGTAAGAAATATAGCCGTGGCAAATAGCTACCTCGCTGGGAAATCCAGACATGACACAGCCAAAAGTCGTATTTAATATTCTTACCATTAAATAAAATATGATTACATTTAGTAAATAATTTCCTATGTCGTTTTAGGTGACATTTCAATTTAATTTTGCCTAATTTTATGCAATTTTTTTTAATAGAAGGAAAAATGATAAACTTACAAGTAAATGTTATCTCTGATTGGAGTTTCATCAGAGCGATATCGTTGTTCTTCGTTTCTGTATCGTAACCTGGGTGCGCAATAACTCTTTCCACATATGAAAAAGAGCCCTGGCCCTTATATATCGATCCGTAGTAAACCTTCCATACTCCGGCATTCGCGTTGCTCCTGAAATTGAATCAGAGTCCATCATAGCAAGAATAATTTCTCAGAAATATGTTCCATAATGTTATCAAAGAGGGACTGTCCATTAGGACTAGTTTACTTACGGCAAAATAATAAAAAAATAACAATAAAAAAATAGCGATAATAAAAAATAAATAATAATAATAGAGACAATTAGAAATAATAATAATAATAATAATAAATATGTACATATTTAGACATGTGAAATGGGCCAAAAATTATTATTATTATTAAAATATTTTTTTTGGTTCGTTTTTTTACCTCATTTGTTTTTGGGGCAACCGCATTACCTCATGCGCATGCCATTAGGCCAAACTTCGTGGGCATTTTTTAAATTCATTGCCCTGGCCGGTGCCCACTTACTCCTCTCTCACACTTTCATTCTCGTTTACTCTCTCTCTCTCTAATGCTCTCTAAATGTTTCCCCTACTTTCTCTGCTGACCACTTCCGCTTATTCTTAATCTTTTAGCTTTTATTTTCTCTCTTCTACATTCATCCGCATCTCCGCAGACATAACCCGGCGAGACCGGATGGAGGTTCAGGGCAGCGCCGCCATTTCGCCCTAAGTGAACTTCCCGCCGGGTTATGTCCGCGGAGATGTGGACGAAAACGGAAAAGAGAAGAAAAAAGATAGAAGATGAAGACAATATGGAAGCAAAAAAGGTCGGCAGAGAAGTTAGGGAAACATTTAGAGAGTGAGAGAGAGAACAAGAATGAGAGTGTGTGAGAGTGAATGTGGGTTCACGTATATCAGAGCAAAATTCTGAGCTTTTCGCCAGGGGCCCAGCAGAAATTGTCCGGTGTGCCCACTGTGTCAGATGATCGGTCCAGGTCTACTTTTCTTTTTTCAGTGATTTAACCCGATTCTAAACATTTGGATTATAACGCCTGGGCTAAAGGTGGGATTTCTATTAATCTTAAACTTCAGATGCTCTGCAGATAAAACATTAAAAAAAAAAACAACAACTTACCCTTCCACACAATGAGCAGCGGTGACGATCCACTTAGAGGTAATGATAGAGCCGCCGCAGGTAAATCTGGAATTGCTTAAAAGACCTACTTGCCACGGCCAATTCCCAGGCTGAGAGGCGGATCCACCTACTATCCGACCGGAAGAAGCGGATTGTCTCACGCCACAATCTATAAAATTAAAAAAACATCCAAACCTCTGGTAATATGCAAAAATATGTTATGATTCTATATCTCAAAATGTAAAGGAGCACTTCAGCCCCATTTTCAGGTTAACCCCTTAAGGGCAATGGGCGGTCCCTAAACCCTTTGCATTTTGAGCCCATACATGTATGGGCTTTGTCATTAAGGGGTTAAATGCATATCGGAGTCTATTTTGCACGGACTCCAATGCATTTTACTCAGTGAAATTTAGTACATGCATTCTTTATTTATTGGAAATAGAAAATAGGACTTCTGTCTCATTTAACTCCTCCCCCTGTAGCCTCACCTGAAATCAGGATACGTACCTATGTACACTTCTTATATATTTGGCACCACTCTCACTCTAAAAAGCAATAGCTGCAGCCAATCACATATGTGCTACCTCAACACTGTTGTTTTACTTGCATACATGCGATTGGCTGCTACTAGTCCCACCCAAATCATTAGAAGATCAGCTTTCATTGTCTACAGGAAGTAGATTCCTGCGTACACTTCCTGGTTTCAGGAGAGGCAGCCAGAGGCGGAGCTAAATGACACAGAACTCTCGATCCAATAACTAAAGACCGCCTGCGCCGATTTCCACGCAGTAAAATGCGTCGGAGTCCGTGCCACACTCCAAAATGTATTAAAAAAAAAGATACTTTATTTGAGGAGAAGACATTTTTTTTAAATGGATAAAAAAAGGGCACTTTTGTTGTAGAGAGTGTTGTTTGAGGTCTGTGATAGCTCTTTAGGTAAGAAGGTTTTGGGTCTGTAGAATTTGTAAAACCCTCATACCCAGCAAAACATTCTGAGCTTTTAAAAAAAAGAGGGAATCAGGGGAAGAAAAAGGGATCTGGATATCAAAAAACTCTCCATTAGAACTAGTTTACTATAAAAAAAATAGTAATAATAATAAAAATAAAACATGCAAATTGAACAGTAAGTTGTGTCTATTATGGGCAATAACATGTGGTGTTGACACCAGAGACAGCAATAAAAAATAATATAAAAAATTAAAAAAATATATATATAGTATGTTAGGTTATGAATTAGTAGTAAGAATGTATTTAATTTAAGATTTTAACAGGGTAAAGATGTTTTATTGCTAACTGTGGAGTTACTATGTATTTATAAATTACGGATTTAGTAATAAATGTAATATAATATTAAATATGTGTGTTAATGAAAACCCAGCGTCATAATCACCACTTCCCATTAATACCACTGCAAATAAAAAGAACAATACAGATGCCAGCGAGGCAGCACTTACCTATGCATCTTAACGAAACGCCACGGGATGTCGGGCAATTATCCCTGCAAAATAAACAAGCAACGCTCATGACGTTCGGCTTTTTCCCGCGGTAATAAAGGGAGATAAACTCCGATTTCCGACATCAATGGATGAATGAGAAATTACACTGCAGTTATGGGCGATCAGAAATGTTCCATTATAGTTTTGCTTTATTGAATTAATAAATCCATTTCCGGCTGTTTCTATACACATTATCGGGGCTTTTAGGGCAGTAGAACCCTGCGATTCCCTCATACCCAGCAAACATTCTGAGCTCCTAGAAAAGAAGGGCATTGAGGGAGCAAAAGAGGACAAGGGGGATTTGGAAATCAGAGCTCATAATGTATATTTTTATTATATTATTATTATTATTAAGCGAGCGACCAGAAGAGTGGAAAGTACGATACCTTACTGAAAGGCTCGTTCTCAATGGGCCACTTGGAGAACTTGTATTTAGCACCGCAAAGCTACCGGCCCCCGTGGATACGGCCCCCGTAGTTTCCGATTTAAAATAGCTGCTCCTGAAATCATAAGAAAAACCCAATTAAACTCAAATTGCTTTTAATTGTTAGAATGTGTAATAACTGTAGTTTGGGGTAGCCGTATTAGTCCAGTGTATAAGAATGCAAAAAAACAAAACAGAATGTTGCAGAATCTTGTAATCCCTTTTTTATTGGACTAACAGTATTTAAAATAATAGACAAGCTTTCTAGAGTCCCCCCTTTATCAAGTCTGACCAAGCAAGTGAAAAACACTGTTTAAAACTAACCAGTACATGTTCTGATAAAGGGTTAAAACAACAACGTAGAGAATTTGCAGACAAAAAAGAGGGTAACAGTATATGAAGCTGTTGTAAGTATGAGGAAAGGGCAATTAATATGTTAAAGGGACAGTTTAACAATATGGTAGCCGTCACAGTCATGCCTGTCCGTGTTACTGGTTTGACCCAGAGTCTCCGGGTGAAGTCTCGTTTCCCAGAGTCTCCGGGGGAAGTCTCGTTTCCCAGAGTCTCCCTCGGGGGAAAGTCTCGTTTCCCAGAGTCTTCCGGGGTGAAGCTTCGTTTTCCCAGAGTCTCCGGGGGAAGTACTCGTTTCCTCAGAGTCTCCGGGGGGAAAAGGGTCCCTCGGTTCCCAGAGTCTCCGGGGGAAGTCTGCGTTTCCCAGAACGTCTCCGGGGGAAGTCTCGTTTCCGGCAGAGTCCCTCCGGGGGAAGTCTCTGGTTTAACCCAGAAGTTCCAGGGTGAAGTCTCGGTTTCCAGAGTCTCCGGGGGAGTCTGCGTTTCCCAGAGTCCTCCGGGGGAATCTGCGTTTTCCCAGAGTCTCCGGGGTGAAGTCTCGTTTCCCAGAGTCTCCGGGTCAGTTTATTATTTCTCCGAGCACGGGTGCGGCATTTGACCACGCCCACATTCTTCATATGCCCTTCCCACTTTCCCTGCCCCCCACCCAGTTTCCTCCCACTAAAGACCCTCTGGGGCTAGCCCCACCCCTGGGGTCATTGTGCTCAGTATTGCTCTATGTCTGTCCCATGCATACTTCAATACCCTGACTGTATTAATATCTGCCACTTTACTGGAAGGGTCTGCCATGCATCCACCACCCCTTCAGTGATGAAATGCAGTTTATATTGAAACCTCTTACCTTCTACATGTATTTTTCCCATTAAGGTACCTATTCCATTGTAAACACTGATGTGATCATCAAATATAACAGTAACTAAACCTTACGTGACAAATGCATTTGTAACAATCGAGCGGCACACCCTCGTGCATTTACTTTTCCCGAGAAATATTCTTCCTTGTGCTGTAAGCAGCTGCGTGATTATCTTATAAACAACTCTGCCTGTACTCTGCTCCCTGCAGGGAACCCAAATTGATTAGAAAGGGGGGGGCTTCGTTACTCACATGCTGTACCCCAACTCCTGGCAGGTGGCTCTTCCGAAGTTTGTGTTCCAGCCCTGACTGCAAACAGGAATCCACCCGCCCCTGATGGGGGAATAGGCTTGCAGCTCAAAATTTGGTCCGTACAGGCGAACTGTAACAAAATAAAGTCACCAAAATCATCATCATTATTATTATTTATTGTTTTGTATAGCGCCATCATATTCCGCAGCGCAGTACAACCGGTAGACAGGACAAAAGTAGTATAGAACACAACAATTTGACTTAACAGGTGAGGAGGGCCCGGCTCGAGCGAGCTTACTAATAAAAGGTAAAGCTGCGAATGGGATCTAGAACCGCCACGCAGGTTACGATACCCTGCCCTGCTGTCAGAGGGTTAATATTAATAAATGATCATAGAACAGTCAGCTGTGATAACAAACTGTCCAAAAATAACGCTGTCACTAAAGGACACAATGTCACTTATATGGATCTGGCACATTGGGCCCTCTTCGGCTAGCCAGTCGACGAATTAATTAGAAATTATGTATCTCTGGTACTAATTATTCATTATGGTTTTCTGCGGAAGTCAGCATCCCCTGGCCCTGTATATTAACCCCTTAAGGACAACGGGCGGTCCCTAAGCCCATTGAAAACAATGCATTTTGAGCCCGTACATGTACAGGCTTTGTCATTAAGGGGTTAATTAATAATTATATTATTACACAACCTTATTTATTAAATAATTTATTAGATATGTCCGTGAAGCATTTCAGTGACATGTTCTGGAGTGCTATGCTATGAGCCGGACTGGTCACTGGGCAAACTGGTCGGACGTCCGGTGGGACGGCGCCCAATGGCTCCACTAACGTTCCTTGATGGCCACTCGTTCAGTGGGAGCGATCCAGAAAATTATTTCATTTCCATTACTTTTACTATTGTTCTGTGCCAACTCTCCGCACGCTCCGTAGGGTGACCCTACTGCTAACGTTCTGTCCATGTTGGTTTTATACGCCGTAAATGCCAAGCGATGGAGCGGGTGCCGTCGGCCAGTCACAATACGTACCGCAGTAAGTTTCATCTTCTCCTGAAGGGCAGTCGTAGTTACCATCGCACCACTTGGAGGACTGCACGCAACTTGAAGATGATCCACATTTCATATCGCAATTTGCACTTGTCACTTTGGGGGGAAAATGAGGAGAACGTGTCAATAATTCTACTACTGGAGGTTAAAACGCAAAGATTACACTGGATGGCCAAAAGTATGTGGCTATCCCTGCTCATTAATAACTTCATGTATGAAATCGAGCCCATAGGCAGCCATCGCCATTGGCAGGAGAATGGGTCCTACTGAAGAGCTCAGCGGCTTGAAACGTGGTGCTGTCCGTAGGACACCCCCTTTGATATCCATTCTGAATCACCAAAAAGTTGCATTTCACAGCTTTTTTGGCGTCAGAAGAACATAGGCTCTCAGGACAAAAAACTGTGAAATGTGGGTAAGATTAGACAATGGATAGTGAATTTTATCGGATTCCTGTACAAACTGGGCTTCAAGAAGATGGATGTCTTGCAACAAATAGAGCAAATTCCCCGGATTCAAAACACAAACCAAGGAGAAGATTTCCAAGGACAACAACACGAGCCGGGTAAAAATCACACCAATTTATTTAACGTTATCAAAAAGTTTTAGATAAAGATGGGGGAATAGGTGGGGGAATAGGTGACAAATAACGCTTTGATGTGTGGAGACCATACATATTTGCTCGACCCTGATTATAAAATGACACCCCCACCCAAAAATTTTAATATGAATTTAGGAAAAAAAGAAAAGCTGAATATAGACGACCCTATAGGAAAAAAAAAAGTTTTAGTAGTAAATATTAATTATGTAAACTATTTTTTCATATTTAAGAAAAACTGTGATTGAGAAAAATGCATTTCTTGTTTTTATTTCCTTTTACTTTGCCAAACTGCCAAGTTTGTGCACATCTGCCACGACTTGCTACTCTGCCCAGATATGCATTATACCACCTTATGCCAGTCGCAATCCAGATATGCCTTATAACCCTTTATGCCACTCTGCCCCCAGATATGCACTCTGCCCCCCCCAGATATGCCTTATACCCCTATATGACACTCTACCCCCTGATATGCATTATACCCCTATAATGCCATGCTGCCCCCAGATATGCCTTATACCCCCTATATGACACTCTGCCCCCTGATATGCCATTCTGCCCCCCTGATATGCCATGGTATTATGGGCAACATTCTCAAGATAACTAAGCAACCTGAGAAATAGAATCGGATACAGCAATCTTTTTAGTTTCACAGATAACTCGATTTCCAAGAAAAGAAAAAAAAAGTAAATGGTCCTTACCAAAATACCAAGCAAGAACCGCAGCTACTATCGCGGACGCCACGAGCACACAGATAGCAGTAACAATGAGAATATTTCTTTTTCTCTCTAAAAGAAAGAATGCAGATAATGAAAAAAATATATATTTTTTAAAATTTTTAACGTAAAACGGTCTAATCCTGTATTATTTAATTATTTAGGAAAATAAAAAAATAACCTATTTTAAAAATGATGAAATATGTATTTGGGCCAACAAAAAAGTTAAACAAAACTACACCGAGCATTAAAATATAAAATGTAGGAATAATTCTTAATTGATCTTTTCAACGCTTTGTATGATATTTTGAAGATTTGGATCTAGCAATTTTATTTTCTTTAACCCCTTAATGACAAAGCTGGTACATGTACGGGCTCAAAATGCATTGTTTCCAATGGCTTTAGGGACCGCCCATTGTCCTTAAGGGGTTAATAAATCCTCTGAAATATACCCAATGTATAACTGTAGCTAATAAAGCCAAGTTTACAAAAGGAAGTTTTTTTTGTTTTTTTATTTAAATGAATAGGCATAGGAATGATTAAATTAACTCCCTGCTTCCCTGACCACCCACACAGAGTCTGCCTGAACCAATCAGCAACAATCAGCAACTTCCCAACAGGGGAGAGATCATTTAATAACGAGTTTCTGTTACGTATCTATTGCTTATATAACCTGGAAACATTACTACACACGGGATCGAACAAGGTGGCCCTGGCACCCGAAGCCTTCCCTTGTATGACGCAGCCAGGACTACCTGCAGTGGGTGGCCCCGCTGGCGTGGCGGGTGGTCCTGCCAACATCAGTGGGCGTTCCTGCTGACGTCGCGGGACACAATACCCATTTAAGGGGGAAATGGTTGGGAAAAACCACTTACTTCCTGAATGTACGGGATGCTTGGTTTGTGGGGCCGCTGGAATCGTCTGATGTGCGGAGACCTGCGGGATGTAATGCGGCACGGCAGGGAATTGGGGTTGGGGAGGTGGAGCTGATGGATAGCTATTGGCATATATGAAATCTTGCTGGAAGCCAGGATTGTCATAAGGTCCGTGGGGAGGAGCATTCTGTGAATTCTTTAGGATGACAAGAAAAAAAAATAGGAAAAAAAGTGTTATCGAACGACAAAAAACATATTCCTGAATACAATGTTTCCAATTATTAGTACATTAAGGCTGTTTTATCTTGGCACAAAGTCATCTATTTCCATTCGGAAAGCACAATAACCCAATGCTTCTCTTTCCCATCTCGGACAGAAGTAGATGGTACTGATAGGTTAAGCCATTATGTTGCCATAACAGCAGAGATCCGTATTAAACATGTGTTTTAGGTAATATTCAGCCCTGGGGCAATCCCTGCCAATCGGTCCAAAAATAATCATTAAAGAACACTTGGAAGCATCACATCCGATGTATTATTCTGTGTATTCTTGTCCAAAAGAGTTCAACAAAAAGGGAACACAGAAAACACAAAAGGGAACCTAAAAAGATTCAATTAGGCGTTTCATTGCCCCTGGTGGCTGCATAAGGGATTGCAAGTGAGACGCAAGGTGGTGGCATACAGATTAAATTATTTTGTTTTCTCAAAGATTATATTAAAATGCCATAATTAAAATAAATGTAGTAAATACAGGGATCCCGGCGAGGTATATGTTTAAGATAACATAAACATGCAGTTGTGTATCTAAATTGGTACTTTGACTATTTGCTCGTCTAGCTGATAAGTTACATTAAAATCAATTTCCGTATCAGGGTTCAGCATGGGACTGCGACGCATTGTGTCGGATCGATAACGACGTAACGGGGATCATTGTTTTCTCTCTCTGCAAATGTTTGTTCAGAGCTCAGCATCAATGATTGGTGAGCTGCTGATAACCATACGTGGGAACTGTCCCGAGGTTTTTACCCAGGGTCGGACTGGCAATGGCGGCAGTTGAATCGGCAGCTGACGCCATGATATTCTACCTTGATAAAATGATATCTTGGTTTGGGCTTTTCTCAATATTATTATTATTATTACTGCTGAAATCCCTCCTTGAATACAGGTGGTCTAAGTCGTAAGGACATTCTTTACAGCTATTCGGTTGGCGTCATTAGTGAGTCACAACCATAGAATGTACGTGATGGGCTTGTAAAAGGTTATGGCTTGAAGGGTATTACAGCGCGCTTATTTTCAGGCTCCCAGGTATGCAGAAGAGAGAACGATGTGTTTGACAACAGACTCCTAGGGTGTGTTTGCCATTGCAAGCAAATATTTTCAAGGTTAACAAAAACATTGCTGACATCAGAACTCGTACGGCATCCTTTACTGTATAAATTCCCGTGGGCAGCTATACAAATTCTAAGATCGGTGTAACCCCCGAAATAGCGAAGGCCAAGATTAGTGATGGCTGCCTGGCCCTTAAAGCCCAGAATTCAGCAGAAACATGGGAAAAGGGGTAAATAACCCCGGGCTCCTCTGATTTGAATATATTCAGAAGCCTTGTTAAGTGTAGAGTAATTGCAGTTCCTCATATAGCCACCAGGTGGCGTAGAGTAATAAAGGCAATTTTGGGCAGCATTTACATCATGTCCTGATCATTTCTGTGCTCCTTTTGGTTTTCTAGGCAGTGACTTTTGGTCGGTGTGAGTTGAGCAGGTATTTCATATGCACGTTGAACACCGAGTTGGGCCATAACTCTACCGGGCAAGGGGTTGGGCCAGAATGATACATGATGTCCGCTGACCCTAATCTGTTTGTTTTTTTTGGTATGAAAACCACTGCTATTGTCTGCTTACTCAACAAATATAAAGAAAAAAAAATCAATTTCCTAAAAATATGAATAAAACATTATATAGACCACTGAAATTCATTTCGAGACTTCATGCAGGATACTCACAACGGGAATTTCCTGGGAGAAAAATTCGGAATATTCATTGTCAAACTCATAAACATGCAATGAAACATACTTATTCCGTAAGGTGAGGACTATCGCCTGCTTTTGCTTGCATTAGAATTTTCGCGTCTATTAAGAATATTTTGGGACGTTTCCCATTGTTTCTTGTTCCTTTGGGTCATTATTTAGTCTTTTTCCGTTTCACCATAAGGCACAGTGCCAGGAGATACAGCAATTACCGGGTGCAGGTATCGGCCCTCGTCGGTACGGAAGGCACGTATCGGAGATACAGTTTCATGTTTGCTGATTCATGTAACGATCAGAACCTGGTTCTTTGCCACTCGATTACTCATTAATGTCGGCGTTAATATCAAGGCATGACGTGGAAACCCTCGGTAGAAACACGTATGAAGGCATGTTCATGGTGACGACACAGAGTTCCACGCTTGTAGACAGGATATTCAAGCAATCTCCAGCTGTATGAAAGTTGTGCCCAGGAGCTCCAGCGGTATAAACATCGACGAAGCAAGAAGCAGACAGCCGGCTCCGCTGGAAAGGTTTATGAACAGCTTTATGAGTCTATCCAGTGGAGCCGGCTGTCTACTCTCCGCTTTATCGATTTATATAATTATGCTGCAATATGGAGCGATGCGCCGTCCACAATGTTGTTCTATTCAAAGACCAAGTTGTTTGGAGTAAAAAAGGTTCTGGTTCTCTTCCTATACCGAGTATAAAAGATTGCGGTGCTTTTATACTATGATTAATAACTCTGATACTCTCCTATAGAAAGGTTTAATGGTACTGATTCATATATATATATATATATACACATATACACACATATACACACATATACACACATACCAGTATATATATATTATATAT
>VKOC01003225.1:0-14390 GCA_009364415.1 Spea multiplicata
TAACAGCAATCACACTCCTATCAAGCCAAGGCAGCCAGTACATGCTGGAACCTGGGGATGATGGGAGTGTGAGTACAGCCTCCTTATGCCATGCTAACACCCACCCCCCTTACACATTCATGCTATCATACACACACTCATTCACAAACATTTAAATACTCATTCATTCCATTAATCACACATACTTCACACATTAATCACACATACTTACCCAAAAACCCTCCCCCACCCCCTTACCTGAACTGCAGTGCAGATCTCCCACTCGCAGACTTCTGCAGGGGCCCGGCTGTGCGAGCAACTTCTCTGGCCACGCCCCCAGAGAAGGGAGGGGGGAGGCAGGGCTGCTAGCTTCCTGTTTTCCGGCTGCAGAGGAGACGCTGCTCGCGACCGAAGCACCGGTGAGCAGCCTGGCCCCAGCAGACATTTTTGAGGTCTGATTACAAGACGAACTCGATTATAAGACGAGGGGTATTTTTCAGAGCATTTGCTCTGAAAAAAACCTCGTCTTATAATCGAGCAAATACGGTATATATGTTGACGGGGGTAGTTTTAAGAAATTATTATTCTAAAAGTTGTGACATGACATTTCATCTTTAATGCAATGTGTTGGAAAGAATGTAGTGTACAAGCCCTTCATTGTAACATGTAGGGCCCAAAACAAATATAAAGCATTCATCCCCCACCCAGTACTTTGGCACACCAGGACCCTAGTATTCCCATATGGCCTTCCTCAATTTCTGTCCCTTGTGTGCTTCAATTTAACCTACTGGAAATTGGCCATTGATTAAGAAGGTGAATGAGGCAGCGTAATAGAAACTTAATTTAACTAAAGATAAGACTCATTTTTGAAAAAAAGAAGTTCTATTTGCCATTTAATATGATTGAAAGATAAAACCAATAAATGTGATGTTATGGTGGTCTTATCAGTTTTATTAAGATTTTGTGATACTGCTGAATAGCTCTAAGTTCGAGTTTCTTCAGCTCACTAGCAATATTTCAATGTTTGATATTGGTTTTAAGCACTTTTTGGGAATGCTGTAATGAGCCCTTTCTCCAAACAGGAAAGCAGATGTTGTCGCATCTTTGCATTGTTGTACCTGCAGGTGGGGTCTCTATTGCTTAAAAACTCAAAAGCATTTGCTATGGCGTACAGCCCACAGTCGTTGAGATTTGGTTGTTGGTCCACATTTAGCAGAAGTATGCTTTTCAGTGGATCAGGGTGTACATTTTTGTAGCATTCCTGGATCTGCTTTTTGGCTGAGAGTGAGAGATGGTCAGAAAACAAACTGTCCGCAATCTCCACTCGATCCCTCCTGAAACACGAGGTAAACCAGTGTGACCGATCTTCATCGTAATGAATTTGCACAGCCGCTCTACTCACTGGTTGAAATTCAACCTGTGCGAGAAGACAGGACTGTAAGCCGTCAGACTGAAATTGTCTCTTCAATAATGTCTGAGCAGCATCGATGAGTTTGTCATCCAACCATTCATTGCTCTGTAGAATGAACTTGTGCTCATAGTCAAGGTCTAAGGGAGCCAGCCATTTCCCGGACTGTTCTTTACTCCTAATGCCCCCATTGGTTGGTTGCTTCACTGGTTTTCCGAGGTGAAGAGCTTCTTGAACAAGCTCTACAGAAATGTGACTCAATTTCTTCCTGAAATCTTTCTTTGCACCCTTGCTTATCCTCACAGATTTTCTATGTTTGAAGGTCTTTCTTTTCTCATGCAAACGTGTTGAGGGTTTTCTACGCGTGGGTGGTGTCACATTTTTACCGAAGTCTTCATTTATGGCCTTACTTCCTAGCAAAAGCGTAGCCCATGCAGAAAGGATTCCACCTGATGTGTATGAAATCTTCTGTCCTGAAGAAAGTCTTGGCAATTTCATTGAAGATAATCTCTTCTTCTTATACGTTTTCCCGACAGATTTCTTTTTGGGAATTGTGTTGCGTTTTTTCACAGCAACCTGCCATTTTTTTTTGAGCAATGCCATTGTCCTGTTGAACTTCCGATTCCGATGGATACATTTTGAAAAAGGAATATTTCCAAACAGGACACCAGTCGCAAAGTGGAAAGAAACTTCCATGGTTTAGATCAGCTCTAGTCTAACACTCAAATGCTTGAGATGCCAAACAAGATATGTTCCAAATGCAAGTGAGGAGCTACACTTGTAGGAGAGTGCATTGTGACATCATTACTGTGATGTCATTGCAGTGGTGATGTCACAATAGTCCTTACATGTTTGAGCCTGCAGCCAGCCACAGCCATTTTCAAATGGTTACATTTACCGTAGGGCTAAAGAAAAGTGTGTTACATTTATATATTCTGAAACATAGGCACAAATATTATGTATATATACCGCTCCCAGGAAATCTCCATATATATGTATGTAACATTGTGAGTGTTGGGGCCTCTCAAACAGAGGAGATCTACTCATTTGTCGTGGAGCTATTATGAGCCTTATTGGACTTTCTCATGCAACCTGTCTATAGACCAGGACACCAGATAATATGTTCACCACTGAGCATTAACGTAAATGATGTGTAGAAACATATCGTTGGTTCTCATGCCGTATACTTATCTTATAGTTTAATGAATTCCTTCACATATTCTTAATGATCCAAGTTATTTAATTAGGTGAGATTACCAAACTATTCTCTTTTCTCTGCTTCTGCTTAAGATTCTTAATATCTAATTTCAAGTCTAACATCCACACATTTAAGATGCCAAACTTAAGATCTAATTCTTACGTATTCATATTCTTACATAGTTAACTACAATGTCCATCATATGTTTACTGTCAGTTAGAAATGCACAAGCGCTGGCAACAAACGTCCATGCATTTCCCTGTCTGCTGCTGTTTACAGAAGACGTTTGGTGTGTAAGTGACAGTTACTGAAATGTCCACCACAAAGGCTGTTGCTGCCTATCTCTGTTTCCTTCACTCCCGTCCCAGCTTTGAATCCCGTGGCATCTATGCAAGCCTGGATAGAGAACTTGGATGGAGTACCCTAGAAATAATAAACGCGATTCATATATGATTTTAAAAATCTTTCTGCCGTCTGACTTCCTTTCAATGTTCACATCCTATGGCATATGGACTGAAACTCTGGCCAATATATTCTTACTGAGTGCTTATTTTTCGTAATATTTGGGTGTTTTAAAGCTAAGAAAAGAGTCAACAATTTGTGTAAAAAAAGGCATAGGCTAGCAGGTATTATAATTATTTAAATATTAGATCAGAGCACTATAGTAGGTTTGATGCGGCGTGTCTGTGTTTTTTTTTTATCCCAATCAAGGTTTGGTCCAGACTGTATAAGTATTTTAAAGGTCTATAGTAATCTTAAGTACCAGGTTTACACAACCCTTTTTTACGTATATAAAGTCCAGGACTTTACTGCCATCACACTGTCCTAGTGCAGGTCTTACATTCATCTAATCAGTAGCTGTTGAGAAAATATGTCTTAATAAGTGTGGAATTTCATTTTAATCTACTGCCTTAACTTGATGTCTTTTTCTGTGTTTTTCTTTCTTTTTCCAATAATTTGTTTTTCCAATGTTTTATTTTTTGGAGTGTGCCTTTACTTGAGGTAAAAATGTGCAGCAGTATGTTCTTTAATCAGCGTTGAATGTACCCTGACAAGGTAAGCGTATGGATTTGTTTGACTACAAGT
Source organism: Spea multiplicata (assembly GCA_009364415.1). NCBI lineage: Eukaryota > Metazoa > Chordata > Amphibia > Anura > Pelobatidae > Spea > Spea multiplicata. Next base: position 3,672 of record VKOC01003225.1, read on the forward strand.
TTCCTCCATTTGTATGTTAACGTGTTGTATAGTGACTTTTACCGTCCATCCTTCTGTCACCTAATGGGTTCTTGGATGGACTCCATGCCCTCTACCAGAAGGACTTAAATGGGGTAGGTATTTGTGATGAGGACGAAGCTGGAGATCCTTGCCTCCTATAGGGTATATTTCCATATTTTAACGCCTTATCCCTTTGAGTAGTGGGGTGGGGGATAGAATATATGTGGCAATATCATCAGATCCTCTAATTCCCCATGCCATCTCCCGCATGTGTTTCTCCCGATAGGAAATTGATAAAGGAGGAAGCGAGGCAACAAAACCGAAACTTAATGTAAGCCTCATTTTGAGAATTATTTGGTGTCCAACTAAATTAAACATTGAAAAAGATAGGTTTCAGGATTTTTTTTAACAGTACTGCTGACAGGCTCTAGTTTTGTGTTTGATCAGTTCACTACCAATATATATATATATATACTTTATTTTAATTAATTTTAATCATTTCTTGGGAATGCTGTTATGGAACCCTTCTGAGGGAATAAGATGTTGCCACATCCTCTAATTGTTGTACTTGCACGTAGTGTCTCTATTGCTTAAAGCATTTACTATGGAGGACATTGGAATCTGGTTATTGATCGATGTATAGCAGTAGTACACTGTTAAATATAATGTATGTTTGTGTTCAACGTACATTACTAGTGCTAAAATTAACTTGGTTATGGGATTTTATGGGACTTACGTTCATTGGAGGTTTTGTATAAGAGCAATGAACAGTATATATATATATATGTTGACGGGGGTAGTTTTAAGAAATTATTATTCTAAAAGTTGTGACATGACATTTCATCTTTAATGCAATGTGTTGGAAAGAATGTAGTGTACAAGCCCTTCATTGTAACATGTAGGGCCCAAAACAAATATAAAGCATTCATCCCCCACCCAGTACTTTGGCACACCAGGACCCTAGTATTCCCATATGGCCTTCCTCAATTTCTGTCCCTTGTGTGCTTCAATTTAACCTACTGGAAATTGGCCATTGATTAAGAAGGTGAATGAGGCAGCGTAATAAAAAACTTAATTTAACTAAAGATAAGACTCATTTTTAAAAAAAAGAACTTCTATTTGCCATTTAATATGATTGAAAGATAAAACCAATAAATGTGATGTTATGGTGGTCTTATCAGTTTTATTAAGATTTTGTGATACTGCTGAATAGCTCTAAGTTCGAGTTTCTTCAGCTCACTAGCAATATTTCAATGTTTGATATTGGTTTTAAGCACTTTTTGGGAATGCTGTAATGAGCCCTTTCTCCAAACAGGAAAGCAGATGTTGTCGCATCTTTGCATTGTTGTACCTGCAGGTGGGGTCTCTATTGCTTAAAAACTCAAAAGCATTTGCTATGGCGTACAGCCCACAGTCGTTGAGATTTGGTTGTTGGTCCACATTTAGCAGAAGTATGCTTTTCAGTGGATCAGGGTGTACATTTTTGTAGCATTCCTGGATCTGCTTTTTGGCTGAGAGTGAGAGATGGTCAGAAAACAAACTGTCCGCAATCTCCACTCGATCCCTCCTGAAACACGAGGTAAACCAGTGTGACCGATCTTCATCGTAATGAATTTGCACAGCCGCTCTACTCACTGGTTGAAATTCAACCTGTGCGAGAAGACAGGACTGTAAGCCGTCAGACTGAAATTGTCTCTTCAATAATGTCTGAGCAGCATCGATGAGTTTGTCATCCAACCATTCATTGCTCTGTAGAATGAACTTGTGCTCATAGTCAAGGTCTAAGGGAGCCAGCCATTTCCCGGACTGTTCTTTACTCCTAATGCCCCCATTGGTTGGTTGCTTCACTGGTTTTCCGAGGTGAAGAGCTTCTTGAACAAGCTCTACAGAAATGTGACTCAATTTCTTCCTGAAATCTTTCTTTGCACCCTTGCTTATCCTCACAGATTTTCTATGTTTGAAGGTCTTTCTTTTCTCATGCAAACGTGTTGAGGGTTTTCTACGCGTGGGTGGTGTCACATTTTTACCGAAGTCTTCATTTATGGCCTTACTTCCTAGCAAAAGCGTAGCCCATGCAGAAAGGATTCCACCTGATGTGTATGAAATCTTCTGTCCTGAAGAAAGTCTTGGCAATTTCATTGAAGATAATCTCTTCTTCTTATACGTTTTCCCGACAGATTTCTTTTTGGGAATTGTGTTGCGTTTTTTCACAGCAACCTGCCATTTTTTTTTGAGCAATGCCATTGTCCTGTTGAACTTCCGATTCCGATGGATACATTTTGAAAAAGGAATATTTCCAAACAGGACACCAGTCGCAAAGTGGAAAGAAACTTCCATGGTTTAGATCAGCTCTAGTCTAACACTCAAATGCTTGAGATGCCAAACAAGATATGTTCCAAATGCAAGTGAGGAGCTACACTTGTAGGAGAGTGCATTGTGACATCATTACTGTGATGTCATTGCAGTGGTGATGTCACAATAGTCCTTACATGTTTGAGCCTGCAGCCAGCCACAGCCATTTTCAAATGGTTACATTTACCGTAGGGCTAAAGAAAAGTGTGTTACATTTATATATTCTGAAACATAGGCACAAATATTATGTATATATACCGCTCCCAGGAAATCTCCATATATATGTATGTAACATTGTGAGTGTTGGGGCCTCTCAAACAGAGGAGATCTACTCATTTGTCGTGGAGCTATTATGAGCCTTATTGGACTTTCTCATGCAACCTGTCTATAGACCAGGACACCAGATAATATGTTCACCACTGAGCATTAACGTAAATGATGTGTAGAAACATATCGTTGGTTCTCATGCCGTATACTTATCTTATAGTTTAATGAATTCCTTCACATATTCTTAATGATCCAAGTTATTTAATTAGGTGAGATTACCAAACTATTCTCTTTTCTCTGCTTCTGCTTAAGATTCTTAATATCTAATTTCAAGTCTAACATCCACACATTTAAGATGCCAAACTTAAGATCTAATTCTTACGTATTCATATTCTTACATAGTTAACTACAATGTCCATCATATGTTTACTGTCAGTTAGAAATGCACAAGCGCTGGCAACAAACGTCCATGCATTTCCCTGTCTGCTGCTGTTTACAGAAGACGTTTGGTGTGTAAGTGACAGTTACTGAAATGTCCACCACAAAGGCTGTTGCTGCCTATCTCTGTTTCCTTCACTCCCGTCCCAGCTTTGAATCCCGTGGCATCTATGCAAGCCTGGATAGAGAACTTGGATGGAGTACCCTAGAAATAATAAACGCGATTCATATATGATTTTAAAAATCTTTCTGCCGTCTGACTTCCTTTCAATGTTCACATCCTATGGCATATGGACTGAAACTCTGGCCAATATATTCTTACTGAGTGCTTATTTTTCGTAATATTTGGGTGTTTTAAAGCTAAGAAAAGAGTCAACAATTTGTGTAAAAAAAGGCATAGGCTAGCAGGTATTATAATTATTTAAATATTAGATCAGAGCACTATAGTAGGTTTGATGCGGCGTGTCTGTGTTTTTTTTTTATCCCAATCAAGGTTTGGTCCAGACTGTATAAGTATTTTAAAGGTCTATAGTAATCTTAAGTACCAGGTTTACACAACCCTTTTTTACGTATATAAAGTCCAGGACTTTACTGCCATCACACTGTCCTAGTGCAGGTCTTACATTCATCTAATCAGTAGCTGTTGAGAAAATATGTCTTAATAAGTGTGGAATTTCATTTTAATCTACTGCCTTAACTTGATGTCTTTTTCTGTGTTTTTCTTTCTTTTTCCAATAATTTGTTTTTCCAATGTTTTATTTTTTGGAGTGTGCCTTTACTTGAGGTGAAAATGTGCAGCAGTATGTTCTTTAATCAGCGTTGAATGTACCCTGAAAAGGTAAGCGTATGGATTTGTTTGACTACAAGTTTCCTCCATTTGTATGTTAACGTGTTGTATAGTGACTTTTACCGTCCATCCTTCTGTCACCTAATGGGTTCTTGGATGGACTCCATGCCCTCTACCAGAAGGACTTAAATGGGGTAGGTATTTGTGATGAGGACGAAGCTGGAGATCCTTGCCTCCTATAGGGTATATTTCCATATTTTAACGCCTTATCCCTTTGAGTAGTGGGGTGGGGGATAGAATATATGTGGCAATATCATCAGATCCTCTAATTCCCCATGCCATCTCCCGCATGTGTTTCTCCCGATAGGAAATTGATAAAGGAGGAAGCGAGGCAACAAAACCGAAACTTAATGTAAGCCTCATTTTGAGAATTATTTGGTGTCCAACTAAATTAAACATTGAAAAAGATAGGTTTCAGGATTTTTTTTAACAGTACTGCTGACAGGCTCTAGTTTTGTGTTTGATCAGTTCACTACCAATATATATATATATATACATTATTTTAATTAATTTTAATCATTTCTTGGGAATGCTGTTATGGAACTCTTCTGAGGGAATAAGATGTTGCCACATCCTCTAATTGTTGTACTTGCACGTAGTGTCTCTATTGCTTAAAGCATTTACTATGGAGGACATTGGAATCTGGTTATTGATCGATGTATAGCAGTAGTACACTGTTAAATATAATGTATGTTTGTGTTCAACGTACATTACTAGTGCTAAAATTAACTTGGTTATGGGATTTTATGGGACTTACGTTCATTGGAGATTTTGTATAAGAGCAATGGACAGTTTATATATATATGTTGACGGGGGTAGTTTTAAGAAATTATTATTCTAAAAGTTGTGACATGACATTTCATCTTTAATGCAATGTGTTGGAAAGATTGTAGTGTACAAGCCCTTCATTGTAACATGTAGGGCCCAAAACAAATATAAAGCATTCATCCCCCACCCAGTACTTTGGCACACCAGGACCCTAGTATTCCCATATGGCCTTCCTCAATTTCTGTCCCTTGTGTGCTTCAATTTAACCTACTGGAAATTGGCCATTGATTAAGAAGGTGAATGAGGCAGCGTAATAAAAAACTTAATTTAACTAAAGATAAGACTCATTTTTTAAAAAAAGAACTTCTATTTGCCATTTAATATGATTGAAAGATAAAACCAATAAATGTGATGTTATGGTGGTCTTATCAGTTTTATTAAGATTTTGTGATACTGCTGAATAGCTCTAAGTTCGAGTTTCTTCAGCTCACTAGCAATATTTCAATGTTTGATATTGGTTTTAAGCACTTTTTGGGAATGCTGTAATGAGCCCTTTCTCCAAACAGGAAAGCAGATGTTGTCGCATCTTTGCATTGTTGTACCTGCAGGTGGGGTCTCTATTGCTTAAAAACTCAAAAGCATTTGCTATGGCGTACAGCCCACAGTCGTTGAGATTTGGTTGTTGGTCCACATTTAGCAGAAGTATGCTTTTCAGTGGATCAGGGTGTACATTTTTGTAGCATTCCTGGATCTGCTTTTTGGCTGAGAGTGAGAGATGGTCAGAAAACAAACTGTCCGCAATCTCCACTCGATCCCTCCTGAAACACGAGGTAAACCAGTGTGACCGATCTTCATCGTAATGAATTTGCACAGCCGCTCTACTCACTGGTTGAAATTCAACCTGTGCGAGAAGACAGGACTGTAAGCCGTCAGACTGAAATTGTCTCTTCAATAATGTCTGAGCAGCATCGATGAGTTTGTCATCCAACCATTCATTGCTCTGTAGAATGAACTTGTGCTCATAGTCAAGGTCTAAGGGAGCCAGCCATTTCCCGGACTGTTCTTTACTCCTAATGCCCCCATTGGTTGGTTGCTTCACTGGTTTTCCGAGGTGAAGAGCTTCTTGAACAAGGTCTACAGAAATGTGACTCAATTTCTTCCTGAAATCTTTCTTTGCACCCTTGCTTATCCTCACAGATTTTCTATGTTTGAAGGTCTTTCTTTTCTCATGCAAACGTGTTGAGGGTTTTCTACGCGTGGGTGGTGTCACATTTTTACCGAAGTCTTCATTTATGGCCTTACTTCCTAGCAAAAGCGTAGCCCATGCAGAAAGGATTCCACCTGATGTGTATGAAATCTTCTGTCCTGAAGAAAGTCTTGGCAATTTCATTGAAGATAATCTCTTCTTCTTATACGTTTTCCCGACAGATTTCTTTTTGGGAATTGTGTTGCGTTTTTTCACAGCAACCTGCCATTTTTTTTTGAGCAATGCCATTGTCCTGTTGAACTTCCGATTCCGATGGATACATTTTGAAAAAGGAATATTTCCAAACAGGACACCAGTCGCAAAGTGGAAAGAAACTTCCATGGTTTAGATCAGCTCTAGTCTAACACTCAAATGCTTGAGATGCCAAACAAGATATGTTCCAAATGCAAGTGAGGAGCTACACTTGTAGGAGAGTGCATTGTGACATCATTACTGTGATGTCATTGCAGTGGTGATGTCACAATAGTCCTTACATGTTTGAGCCTGCAGCCAGCCACAGCCATTATCAAATGGTTACATTTACCGTAGGGCTAAAGAAAAGTGTTACATTTATATATTCTGAAACATAGGCACAAATATTATGTATATATACCGCTCCCAGGAAATCTCCATATATATGTATGTAACATTGTGAGTGTTGGGGCCTCTCAAACAGAGGAGATCTACTCATTTGTCGTGGAGCTATTATGAGCCTTATTGGACTTTCTCATGCAACCTGTCTATAGACCAGGACACCAGATAATATGTTCACCACTGAGCATTAACGTAAATGATGTGTAGAAACATATCGTTGGTTCTCATGCCGTATACTTATCTTATAGTTTAATGAATTCCTTCACATATTCTTAATGATCCAAGTTATTTAATTAGGTGAGATTACCAAACTATTCTCTTTTCTCTGCTTCTGCTTAAGATTCTTAATATCTCATTTCAAGTCTAACATCCACACATTTAAGATGCCAAACTTAAGATCTAATTCTTACGTATTCATATTCTTACATAGTTAACTACAATGTCCATCATATGTTTACTGTCAGTTAGAAATGCACAAGCGCTGGCAACAAACGTCCATGCATTTCCCTGTCTGCTGCTGTTTACAGAAGACGTTTGGTGTGTAAGTGACAGTTACTGAAATGTCCACCACAAAGGCTGTTGCTGCCTATCTCTGTTTCCTTCACTCCCGTCCCAGCTTTGAATCCCGTGGCATCTATGCAAGCCTGGATAGAGAACTTGGATGGAGTACCCTAGAAATAATAAACGCGATTCATATATGATTTTAAAAATCTTTCTGCCGTCTGACTTCCTTTCAATGTTCACACCCTATGGCGTATGGACTGAAACTCTGGCCAATATATTCTTACTGAGTGCTTATTTTTCGTAATATTTGGGTGTTTTAAAGCTAAGAAAAGAGTCAACAATTTGTGTAAAAAAAGGCATAGGCTAGCAGGTATTATAATTATTTAAATATTAGATCAGAGCACTATAGTAGGTTTGATGCGGCGTGTCTGTGTTTTTTTTTATCCCAATCAAGGTTTGGTCCAGACTGTATAAGTATTTTAAAGGTCTATAGTAATCTTAAGTACCAGGTTTACACAACCCTTTTTTACGTATATAAAGTCCAGGACTTTACTGCCATCACACTGTCCTAGTGCAGGTCTTACATTCATCTAATCAGTAGCTGTTGAGAAAATATGTCTTAATAAGTGTGGAATTTCATTTTAATCTACTGCCTTAACTTGATGTCCTTTTCTGTGTTTTTCTTTCTTTTTCCAATAATTTGTTTTTCCAATGTTTTATTTTTTGGAGTGTGCCTTTACTTGAGGTGAAAATGTGCAGCAGTATGTTCTTTAATCAGCGTTGAATGTACCCTGAAAAGGTAAGCGTATGGATTTGTTTGCCTACAAGTTTCCTCCATTTGTATGTTAACGTGTTGTACAGTGACTTTTACCGTCCATCCTTCTGTCACCTAATGGGTTCTTGGATGGACTCCATGCCCTCTACCAGAAGGACTTAAATGGGGTAGGTATTTGTGATGAGGACGAAGCTGGAGATCCTTGCCTCCTATAGGGTATATTTCCATATTTTAACGCCTTATCCCTTTGAGTAGTGGGGTGGGGGATAGAATATATGTGGCAATATCATCAGATCCTCTAATTCCCCATGCCATCTCCCGCATGTGTTTCTCCCGATAGGAAATTGATAAAGGAGGAAGCGAGGCAACAAAACCGAAACTTAATGTAAGCCTCATTTTGAGAATTATTTGGTGTCCAACTAAATTAAACATTGAAAAAGATAGGTTTCAGGATTTTTTTTAACAGTACTGCTGACAGGCTCTAGTTTTGTGTTTGATCAGTTCACTACCAATATATATATATATATACTTTATTTTAATTAATTTTAATCATTTCTTGGGAATGCTGTTATGGAACCCTTCTGAGGGAATAAGATGTTGCCACATCCTCTAATTGTTGTACTTGCACGTAGTGTCTCTATTGCTTAAAGCATTTACTATGGAGGACATTGGAATCTGGTTATTGATCGATGTATAGCAGTAGTACACTGTTAAATATAATGTATGTTTGTGTTCAACGTACATTACTAGTGCTAAAATTAACTTGGTTATGGGATTTTATGGGACTTACGTTCATTGGAGATTTTGTATAAGAGCAATGGACAGTTTATATATATATGTTGACGGGGGTAGTTTTAAGAAATTATTATTCTAAAAGTTGTGACATGACATTTCATCTTTAATGCAATGTGTTGGAAAGATTGTAGTGTACAAGCCCTTCATTGTAACATGTAGGGCCCAAAACAAATATAAAGCATTCATCCCCCACCCAGTACTTTGGCACACCAGGACCCTAGTATTCCCATATGGCCTACCTCAATTTCTGTCCCTTGTGTGCTTCAATTTAACCTACTGGAAATTGGCCATTGATTAAGAAGGTGAATGAGGCAGCGTAATAGAAACTTAATTTAACTAAAGATAAGACTCATTTTTGAAAAAAAGAAGTTCTATTTGCCATTTAATATGATTGAAAGATAAAACCAATAAATGTGATGTTATGGTGGTCTTATCAGTTTTATTAAGATTTTGTGATACTGCTGAATAGCTCTAAGTTCGAGTTTCTTCAGCTCACTAGCAATATTTCAATGTTTGATATTGGTTTTAAGCACTTTTTGGGAATGCTGTAATGAGCCCTTTCTCCAAACAGGAAAGCAGATGTTGTCGCATCTTTGCATTGTTGTACCTGCAGGTGGGGTCTCTATTGCTTAAAAACTCAAAAGCATTTGCTATGGCGTACAGCCCACAGTCGTTGAGATTTGGTTGTTGGTCCACATTTAGCAGAAGTATGCTTTTCAGTGGATCAGGGTGTACATTTTTGTAGCATTCCTGGATCTGCTTTTTGGCTGAGAGTGAGAGATGGTCAGAAAACAAACTGTCCGCAATCTCCACTCGATCCCTCCTGAAACACGAGGTAAACCAGTGTGACCGATCTTCATCGTAATGAATTTGCACAGCCGCTCTACTCACTGGTTGAAATTCAACCTGTGCGAGAAGACAGGACTGTAAGCCGTCAGACTGAAATTGTCTCTTCAATAATGTCTGAGCAGCATCGATGAGTTTGTCATCCAACCATTCATTGCTCTGTAGAATGAACTTGTGCTCATAGTCAAGGTCTAAGGGAGCCAGCCATTTCCCGGACTGTTCTTTACTCCTAATGCCCCCATTGGTTGGTTGCTTCACTGGTTTTCCGAGGTGAAGAGCTTCTTGAACAAGCTCTACAGAAATGTGACTCAATTTCTTCCTGAAATCTTTCTTTGCACCCTTGCTTATCCTCACAGATTTTCTATGTTTGAAGGTCTTTCTTTTCTCATGCAAACGTGTTGAGGGTTTTCTACGCGTGGGTGGTGTCACATTTTTACCGAAGTCTTCATTTATGGCCTTACTTCCTAGCAAAAGCGTAGCCCATGCAGAAAGGATTCCACCTGATGTGTATGAAATCTTCTGTCCTGAAGAAAGTCTTGGCAATTTCATTGAAGATAATCTCTTCTTCTTATACGTTTTCCCGACAGATTTCTTTTTGGGAATTGTGTTGCGTTTTTTCACAGCAACCTGCCATTTTTTTTTGAGCAATGCCATTGTCCTGTTGAACTTCCGATTCCGATGGATACATTTTGAAAAAGGAATATTTCCAAACAGGACACCAGTCGCAAAGTGGAAAGAAACTTCCATGGTTTAGATCAGCTCTAGTCTAACACTCAAATGCTTGAGATGCCAAACAAGATATGTTCCAAATGCAAGTGAGGAGCTACACTTGTAGGAGAGTGCATTGTGACATCATTACTGTGATGTCATTGCAGTGGTGATGTCACAATAGTCCTTACATGTTTGAGCCTGCAGCCAGCCACAGCCATTTTCAAATGGTTACATTTACCGTAGGGCTAAAGAAAAGTGTGTTACATTTATATATTCTGAAACATAGGCACAAATATTATGTATATATACCGCTCCCAGGAAATCTCCATATATATGTATGTAACATTGTGAGTGTTGGGGCCTCTCAAACAGAGGAGATCTACTCATTTGTCGTGGAGCTATTATGAGCCTTATTGGACTTTCTCATGCAACCTGTCTATAGACCAGGACACCAGATAATATGTTCACCACTGAGCATTAACGTAAATGATGTGTAGAAACATATCGTTGGTTCTCATGCCGTATACTTATCTTATAGTTTAATGAATTCCTTCACATATTCTTAATGATCCAAGT
>VKOC01003226.1:0-15311 GCA_009364415.1 Spea multiplicata
TAACAGTTCAACCCAGGTGGTGATAGCACAGTAGTCAAAAATCTGGGGATCCATAAACTGATTTCACAAGTGATGCCGTAATCGTCGTTTACTGCACACATGCAGTAAAATATGTACTCCTCTGAGAAGTTAGGGATCCTAATAATACTTAGCGTTGATGAGCTTTTTTTTCTTTCAGACTTACCAGGTGGACCTGAAGCCAAATGGGTCAGATCTGGTGGTGACAAATGAAAACAAGAGGGAATACATTGAGTATGTGCTAATTTTTTCCTCCTCATTTAACTCAAAATGAAGTACCATATCTATGTAGATTATAGCTCATGATCCTGCAGACCTATTAGTAGACTCATGATAAAACGGTGTGATTACGGGCAAAATGGGTGCAATACCCTAGACTTTGGCAGAGCCAACATCCAATTGCCAGAAGAGGACATCTTTCAAGGGGGCAGTGGCTGTCTGTTGATGGATACCTGCCTTCTGTTATTCACTAGCCCAGGATAAATCAGTGTCCCAACTCCTTGATATCATTTTGCTCAGGAAAAGTCCAATGAATTTGGACATCCATAATGCTCAGTGAATTTAGGGGGTTGAAAAGTTAATCTCTCCTTCAGTCTCCCAGATGAGTGAATTCATCCCAACATCCGAGACTGGAGCTGGTTTGTGAAGGAACGCAGGAGAGCTCTACTTAGAGACAGATCTCCTGCTCATTCCAGCGATCGGGTGACTGGGATTGAGGCTTCAATTGATTTGCCATAGAGAAAGCTAGACACTTGTCTAAAGGGCCAATTTGTTCAAAGCTCCATAGGAACCAAAACAGAAACAGCACAATCCAATTACAGTTTTTCCCTTTTCTTGACCATGTCTTCCGAAGCTCCCCTATACTGTAACACATTGTGCTTTTAGATATAATGGGAACCCTAATTAATACAGCCTTAGAATTCTGGGGACAATTGGAAACATAGTCAAAGAAGTGACAGAATTACTAGGTCATTCTATCCGCCAAGATCATCAACACGTAGAAAAGCAAATTGTCATTAATCACGTCACAGACGAGGTTGATAACGAACTCCATGCAGACGGCTACGTGTATGAAAAATTAAAATACATTTCATCATTACACCGATACCCAAATCCTTATTTGCCAATTAATTCATATTTTCCCTCGTAGCACCTGTGTAAATAAATTTAAGGCTATAGCCAGAGTCGTGTTGATTCATTAAGGCTTATTTTAACACATTATTATTATCATCATTATTTTTACAGCCTCGTAATCCAGTGGAGATTTGTGAACAGGGTACAGAAGCAGATGAATGCTTTCTTAGAAGTACGTTTTTTTTCTTTTCTCGTTCTTATTTTCTTGTTGCTATGTTACATTGGCTCTGTCATACGTCGATCCTCTGTTGCCTCCGTGCCGTGTATATAAGGATGGATCATTATATCCCGTACCTTACTCAGGTCACTTTCTTACCGAAAATACCTTTCTTTCTTTGCAGGGTTTTACTGAACTCATTCCTATTGATTTGATTAAAATTTTTGATGAAAATGAGCTTGAGGTAAGCAAAATTATTTTTTTATTCTCATACAAATACATGTCTCTGGTTCCATATAATGTTTCTATGTAATCCTTGGCTGTCCCTCATTTTGGGTCATCTCCAACAACCAGGACAGGGCTATACCCAACGCTAACCAGACCAGTTCTTTCAATAGCTAAGATTGTTCTTTTAACGTATATGAACACCGTCGCCTCTCCTCTGCTGAGTATTTTTCTTTGAAACCCTCACCGGACGCTCTTTCTTCCACCCCTTGATGGACCACTTGCCTATTTAGTTGGTTAATGTGCCATAGTGCTGAATGGATGCCAGCAGGGCACATCCGCCATGGCTACCTACCAAGAGGCTGGCTTTTATTAATGAAAGGCCACTTAGAGGGGCATCAGTGAGGCAAAAACGGCTTGCCCTACCCCTGGAAAGTTGGCGTTAAGAAATAATCCATTGACTGTAGTTGCTCTGGTCTCCATTACATCTCTGTTCCCAGCACCTCCTGCGATGTCTGTACCCGATGGACAAGCTCTAATAAGAAATCTCGTTTCCTTTCATCACCTCCTTGTACCTGACAGTAATCCAGAACAGGAGTGAGAGGTGCCAAGGAAGCTGGATGCAATAATAACTCCCTTACAGCCATAGATGCTATAGCTGCTGCTTATTTTGAAGTGTTTATTGCTTATCTACCCCGTCCTCGCAGCGCAGAGAGCGGGATATACAGCCTGTATCTCGTCTTTTCGAATATAATTCAAATTCTGTACGGTGTCTACAGTGAAAGTGAGGACATTTTGTACGTCTTGAAAATGTACTGTAAGAAATCTCTCCAGCCCCTCCGGCATTGTTGGGGGGTTTTATGTGATCTAAGGAATAACACCGCTGTAGAAGGCAGAAGATGATGAACGCGGTACGAATGTTCCATGTAGAAGCTGGCATTTATTTTGTTAGAAAGATTTTTGTCCTACAGAACATAAACTTCAATTCTCGTTTATAACGAAAGCATTTCACCTTCTGGGGGTCTAGAACGCCTTATTATTTGTGGGACACAAATTGTAGTATGTTGCCTTGAAAAAAATGTATATCCAGCTACTAAGAGGCTGGTTTCCTGTACCATATAAGGTAAAAAATTAAACTATTTTGCCATTGAAAAAAGGGTTTTTGGTAAAACATGATAATCACATTAGGATACTTTATGATGCAAAAATTTGTGTTTGTCTATTAAACCCGTAGAACATTTACACTTTAACACCTTTATAGAGTATTGCATTTCTGAATATTTTATTTTCTTTAATATTTTGTATTATTTTTTTATGTCTATATAGCTGCTGATGTGTGGTCTTGGCGATGTTGATGTGAATGACTGGAGGCAGCACACACTGTATAAGAATGGATATTGCCCAAATCATCCCGTTATCCAGTGGTACTGGAAGGTGAGACGCGGGATGTAAAATTAAACAGTATTGTGTACCTCTGACGTTTTAGTTTAATACTTTTTATAGAACTTATAAAACTTGCTTGTGTATAGGGGACCTTTTTTAGCCACTTTCGTTGCTTTATTAAAATTCTAACTTAACTAGTAGTTCAATTGCATGTAGCCACACATACCACTAAAGCTCAATTGCTGGCCAAACCACTATTTGGGACTGGGTAGCTAAAATAATAGTCCTGGAAGGAGCAGTAGATTTTTCTGTTAAGCGTTGGATGCTGTCCCTCGTTAAATAAATTGGATAATAAAATAGTGGAATGGATAATGCAATGCCTGAGTGACAGACGGTTCTACTTAGTGATTTGGATGAAGGACTTAGTGGGATACGTCATAGACCTGTATTGGGACATGTACTTTTCAATATGTTTATTAGCAATATTACAGGGGATCTTAATGGAGTCAACAGGGTAGACTTTCCAGGTGGAACAATTCAAATGGCAGATTATTGAAGTAAATTAGAAGAGTGGCCAAGAGTGTGTCAGCTACAGTTTAATGTTGATAAATTTTAAACAATGAACTTGAGAATCCTGAGGCAGAATATAGTATTGGGAACATTATTCTTTCGGTGACGATAGGAGACAGGGGCTTGGGAGTAATTATTTCTGATGTCTTAAAGGTAAGCAGATTAACAAAGTGTTGGGGAAAAAAGTGAGCAGGGTGCTGGGGTGTATGGTCAGTGGCATTAATAGCAGGAAGAGGAAGGTGGTTCGGCACTGGTCAGATATCACCTAGAGTATTGGGGACAGTTCTGGAGACCCTATCTTCAGAACGATATCGACACATGGAGAGAGTTCAGAGGGGGGCTACAAAAATGGTTTGCAGAATAAAAATGATCAGGAAAAGCGAAGGGAGCTCACTGTGTATAGCGTGGAGGAAAGAAGAGAGGGAGGGAGTGGGTATGATAGAAACATTTAAATACATACAGGAGGGAAGCTTATTAGAAAAAAGTACCAGAAAAAATGCGATTATTATTTTGTTGTTAATTAACTTAATGGCCACCTGTTGCTTGGGACCTTGGGCATATAACTCCGAGTGTAACGGTTGCATCTATTGTTATCGCGTTCTCTGTAGGCTGTGCTGCTCATGGATGCCGAGAAACGTATACGTTTGCTTCAGTTCGTGACGGGGACATCGCGTGTGCCTATGAATGGATTTGCTGAACTATATGGTAAGTTGGCGTGTGCTGTGATCAAACGTTCACGCTACCCTCGCAGGGATTTATTAACTCAACCACAGCACTTGGTGGACAACTCACCCTGAAACGGAAACGTTCCCGGGCCAGGGGGACACTACTGATGCGTTTCGCCTACAATGGCTTACTAATAAGACTGAGTATAGTTGGCTTAGTTATAATTCATTGTTTGGTACCTTAATTATACTGCATGTAGAGCAGCTGTAGATAACTTTTTATATAAAAAAAGTATAAACCCAGCATAGGACATAAGTCATTGAAAGCGTTCTGATTATGTATTTTATTATTCCATGTCTTCACGTGGCTCTGTGTGATGATTGTTCCCCAAGATGAGTTAGGACTCTGATCCTGTTTACTTCTCATTTACTTAACACCAGTGAACCCTGATGTTTTATGTAACTACTATTCATAACGTTCTTTCCTGTTCCAGGTTCAAACGGTCCTCAGCTGTTTACAATTGAGCAGTGGGGAAGCCCAGATAAGCTGCCCAGAGCTCACACATGGTGAGTAGACCTCGGCGCCTCACTCATTGAGTCTGGTGAATGCTAACAATGGCACTATCGCGTTTGATTAAGTTACGCTTGTTTTGAACATCCGTTCACCATTTAGTATTCCAATTAACCCTTCCAGTCCTTGAGTTGTGAAATTCACGCAAGCAGTCACATTTTTCATGTAAAAGTACAGAAATCGTTTGGATAGAGAAATATATCCGCGCACCAGCGATTTCTAAATGCTGTCGATTTGTTTGATGACATCAAAATGGCTCGTGTCATGCCGACCCCGGCGCGGTGACGGCCGCTGGCAAACGCAGTCCCCTCGGCTTTAGTGATATGTGCAATCTACAGAACTTAAATTCACTTTCTTACACTGAAAGCGTTCAAGCCAGGAATTTATTCATAGAAAGGCAGAATTCTATTGCTGGTAAGAACGGTTTGGGCTACTCATTAAACACAAGTCTTAGGATTCCCTCAGTCCTGGATTCTTACAGCTCCTACATATTAATTCAGGCCCCGTCGCTGGCCCTTTTGGCCCCTGGCGGCAGAAACAGCTTGCCTTACATTTGTTTAACTTACCCCAGTGATATGAAGTAAGGTTGGATGCTAATAGACCTTTAACAGCTGGTGACCTTTAACCCCTTGTACCCAACTCTCCAATCAATCTTAACATCTCAAACGCATGTAAAGTTTTCCCCGCTTTGGCTTTTGGTCACGCGTTTTTCCATGGTTTGTCTCACGAGCGTCTTCTTTTCTCCTGTAGCTTTAATCGCCTAGACTTACCTCCGTACGAATCTTTCGAAGATTTACGCGAGAAGCTTCTCATGGCCGTGGAGAACGCTCAGGGATTCGAAGGCGTCGATTAAAGAAGAAAACCCGGGTTCCATCCTGCAGAGCGCCGCGAGCGCTTGGACACGCCAACAAAACGGACATTACCAGTGATTTAAAGAGGGACGGCTGTCAGGAAATAAATAGTGGCATCTATATTCATCAATAGCGGTTTGCTGAATATAGATAATAGATATTTATTCTGCGACGTGGACGAGGATGACACGTTTTGTGCCGTTGATACTTTGTGTCAGTTTACGCTGAAGTCAAATCATTTTCTCTCGTGATTTGCTACAACATTTGCTCTGGTGTCAAGGAAGAAGAAGAAGGAGGATTGGACGCAGTTGCTCGTGAGATGCTGGACGCTGCTGGCACAAAAGGGTTTGCAGTTTTACCGTTTAAACTGATGCAGGAGAAACCGGTGACCGACGTCGGTGGCCATCGTCCAACCACCCTGGATGCAGGTTACTCAGACGTCTGAACTCTAGAACTTGGACGATAGGCTTTGTACAGCGAGCTTTCCATTGTATGCTTAATGACATTTCAGGTGGACTTTATGTATCTTCAGACGCCCAATAACCCCTGGAGTGCCCGAGGGACTTTGCATTGCGAACCTTCTAGCATTCAGAGGTTTAATGTTTATTTTACGTAGTTTGTGATGACAAAGAATGGAACTAATGGAACTAATCACTTCACTGGTAGCGTATTAAAACCCAATGTTTACTTTTTAATCGATTTAAGATCTATTTTCAAATTTTATTTCTTTCGAATTAAAGCTGGTACGCAAGCCATCTTTCTCTTAATGCCATGCCTGACTTTATACTAAAGCCATTTTCGGCGTTGGACAAAAAACACTAATATAACAAAAAAAAACCCACTAAGAATCTCTTCCCGTAACACCTTATTCCTTAGTTTTCATCATGCTTCTGTGGGTTAACCCCCTGAGCACCAGACAATGTGTTATTGAAATTCTTAGGTTTGAAAAGTAGCCTTATCACCATAGCAACCAATAGGATGCCCCTGCTGATAGGATGATTCCATTGGTTGTTATGGTGACACAGCCACTTTGCATTGGAATACCCATCGTTTTTACTATTTTTTTATATTATTTTTTTTAATATTTTTTCCATGCCAAATGCGTTTTTTTTCTTTTTTTCATAATCACCAAGTAATAAAATAAACGCCCAATGTAGCATGTGGGGGGGGGTGCGGAACATTTGCAAAAATTATGTTGGGTAATATTTCCGTGTAATTTATATATATATATATAGGATATAAATGAAAGTGCCATTCGATGTATGAAAATGATTAATGTTTCTGCCGGGTGGCTGTACAGAACTTTTCTTGTATTAATTTTTTTTCACTATTTGTAAATGGAGTCATTTGGATCGGGGTACTACGGGATCTGAATTTGCCGAGGCCCCCCCCATATACCTGTCGTCTAGGAGTTTGTATGCTTTGCTAATTACTGCACCAAATCAAAAGGCACTTTATGTAACACTCTGAGGTCATACGATAGCTACAGTATGTCCCTCTTATGCCTATACCTATTTATATAACGCCTGTTTTTAACAAACACCCCCCGTTGAGTGACAGAGACAGCTCCTGACACTGTAGGTGCTATGGATTAAGACCGACAACCCGTTCCGCCCCCCAGCGGTGCATGCTGGGAATTGTAGTCCACAGCAGCCGACGTGCCAAAGTTTGCCTCTTAATGTCTTCTTGTATTCCTTATGTGGTCCTATATCTTTTAAAAACTAGCTGCTGCTGCTATAAAACAGATGGAATGTATAGCTGGGCCCCCTCCATCACCCCCCCTAACTTTTTTTAAATACATATATATATAAGCATATACATATATATATATTTTGTGGTTTGCTAATCACACAGAGTTTGTTTAATGGACATAATAACTGTTATATTTCTTGCTGTATATGACCTGATGCATGCCTATTCTGTAGTGCCTGAGAATGTCTTTTTTGTGATTTAGTCCTTTTTTCACTGAAATGTAGAATGTTTAAGAAAACCAATACTGTAGATTTTTTTCTTTCTCTAAACGTTCTTCACAAAAGTGTGCTAAGTTTTTACACGATTATATAATGTGTTAAAATAAAAAAAAAATGGTACACTTTTAAATGGAATCGCCCGGACGCTGCCCGTCCCCTTAATCCATAGATAGAGACACTGATCAGACCTGGATAGCCTCAAATGCTTGCAATCCATTATACGTCAGCTAGCCAATAAAGGTATCATCTTTACCAATTAAAAATATAACACGCATAATAACACAGTTAGCGCATGTCTGTACAGAATGACGCCTTCCTACTTTTTAATGGAGTCACAACCGAGTGGAAGTTGAACCCAGATGCCTCCTGGCTTCATGACGGAGGTCATTGAGATGGTTGTGTTTCGGTACATGCGCTGACTTAGTTTAATGAATACAATCTAAAGTTGTTTTCCGCTCCTCTCATAGCTGGCGAAGAATACGAGACGAGCGCTTTCATTATTTCTAAACATTATCATTCCCCGAAGAAGAGAAACTTTTCCTGTAGGCGTCTGGAAAGCCTTCTTCGTGTCTTCATTGTATGTCAGGAAATATTTGCCCAAAACAGTCTAGTTTAGTAAGTGTATGCGCACTTAGCTTCGCTCATAAATCATTTCTTTGTTTAGAAGATCTGTACCCATAGAGAGATTCGTGTTTCAACTGAACTCATTCTGTATGTATTGTAAATCATTTTATACGCTGTAGTAGTCCATGTAGCAGCTGCGAGAAGTCATTTTTACCACAGGCTTGAAATCTGAATATTTTACTGAATTATTACTTAGTGTTGGTACAACTCCTGATCACCAAGGGTTAATTGTGGTTGGCCTGCATAAAATTTGATGTACCTTGATTATTCCAATCTTGGAGTAGGAGACAAAGTTCCACCACCAGGGAAAGCTTTTTAAGTCCTCCTTAGGACAAATAGATCTTTGTCTTAATAGACACCAGTTAGCCTACCTGAAGACGAGGACTGAAAGCTTTAATCCGGGGAAAATATCGGCCTTATCTGCCATCAAAGTTTCTATATTTCTACCTTTGCTTCGACAAAAATACATAGTTTGATGAAGGTGAAGGTTTTGCTAAATAGGAAAAGTGGAGTTACCCTCAGAGCCGCCGCATGATCTGGGAAAGTTTCTGGGACATTTTGCGTGCAAATATTTAGGTCAGATTACAACGGAATGCTTTTTACTGACAATGGATACATTTCGGTGTGGATGCGCAATGTCACAATGCGACCCCGTGGAGTGTGTCGTCGGATATTCCCAGTCAAGGCTCGGAAGGCGTTTGCCAAACAGCATAGAGCTTTGTACTAAAAGAGAAAAATAGAAACGGTGGGGAGGCTTTGTAGAAGATCGTGGGATTTGTACTTTCAAGATAATTTCCTGAGATTAAACAAGAGACTTTTTTATATCAGACAAACCATGACATCATTCCCGCTGGCACTTGACTCATCACATGTATTATGGTATTATTATATCGTTTTCTAAATCACCTTTATTTTCGTTATCTGATCATCTTTCTGACTGTTCTTGACAAAATACAGATAGAAAAATGCAGTGGGGTTTGTGTAACCGCTGCTATTCATGTCCGGCAACATGGCTCCTGGGGGCCGATTTCATTAGGTCTAGTTCTTTAAACTAGTAGAGAAAAGATAATTCCATTTTAACCTTCGCATTTCAAACACATGTATACTTAATCGGGATGCATTGTGGGCTCTGTCGCAATCGCATCTCAGTTCTGAGTATGGGTTCCACGTTATACCCTGAAATTAGTTTTCATTATTAGAATTAAAGGGACAGCGACTGGGGTGCAAAGTGTGCATAGTGAAAATATATGATCGTCACAGCAACCAATGGAATGTACCTGTTAACTGGACCATTGGTTGCTATGGTGATAAGGTTATCGGAGTCTGTGCTTTTTTTTTTTTCTTTTCTACTTAGCCCCAGTACAGAACCTGGCCATACGCTTTCTACAATGCGTAAAATGCAGAAGCCACAGAAGCAGCACTTAAAGAGTTAACCGTATCACTTTCATTTATGAATGTTTCCATCTTTACTGTGCTGTGGCTCTTTAATAAAAGTGAAAAATAGGATTTATGTTTTTAATACAAACGTTCAAGTTTTTTTAATATATACCAACACTGTTTTAATCCAGTAGGGGGCGCTGTTGCCAAACCTTGGAAAATAAAAGTAGGTCATCTCGTCTGTCCATGTGTTTCACGTGGTGAGGGGTAAATTCTGCTGTTGTGGGTTGAATTTTCAAATCATAAACCTATCTAGTTTTAAGTGTCTACAAAACTTTGTGTTAACAAATCTCCCACATCCCAGATTTCACCATTTTTCCCAATTTCTTGGTTTTTTATAAAATGGAGATCAAAGCTGACTTTTTCTAATCCAATGTCTTGCATCAAACCCTTATAGTTATATCTTTGTTTCGTTGGGGGCCATCGAGTTGGCTTTTTCGGGTGTAATAAACAACCAGCTTGGCTGTATAGCGAATTTTATGGCTAATTTCCAGAATACCTTGAAGAATTAGACCCATCGTGGTTCACGGTAAATTATACTGCAAGTCATAGGTTTCTTTGTGACAAACAAATGGAACCAATGTGATGTGCTATACATTTAGGTCTTACTGGGGGACTGACAAACGAGTCGTAGAGGCAAATTTCCCCCTCTAGGCTGCTCAGATTTTAATATGTTGGGTCACCGGCCCAAGTGACTTTGTTTTAATTGTAAACTGAACTCCAAATTTACACTCCAGTTGGATCCCTACTGACTCCTCTATTGATCTTCTAAGGCCGTTCTATGATATTCTTCCCGGGATCACGTGTTGGACAGATCTATATTGTCTCTCTAATGTGTTGGGCCACTTAGTGATACTTGGCCCATTGCCTGAACATTATCAGCCCTCCTCTTAAGTCTTGTAAAATAAATGATGTGCTTAGGAAACTTAGGTACATAAAATAAGATGTCACATTGGGATTGTAGACCTTCTGCCACTCAACTGTTTTGTGAAACTAGTCAAAGTACTCCCAGGCAGCCTGTGTTTTTCCTAGCAGGCTTTTTTCTCAAGTTTCTATAAATGCTTACCCCCCCTTCCACAGGCAGTGATCCCAGCGTTTAGATTGTTTTAATGATGCTTACTTTAATTTAATCCATTCTAACACACAAACAATCACACATCCTTGCTGACACTTATACATTCCTTCATTCACTCACTCACTCATTCATACTCCCTTTTGCACCCCCTTACTTCACCTTCAGGCAACCTCTCTTTTGCCGCCCAGGGGAAGCAAAATTAAATAAAAGCTTTTTTTGCTGCACTACCCAGACTACCAGGTGTTTTTTCTTCTCTCTATGTCTAGTTAACCGACACTAAACAGCCTATTTTTCCCCCTCCCTTACTGCTCTTCCAATTGGCCTCTTTAAATTTCCAGGATTGGGGCGAGCGACCCCTCTCTGGACGCCCATGATGAAGGCCTGTCTTTTTCTGTCACCAGGCATTTCTCCAGTTTAGTAATTATAAAATAATGCCAAACGTCTCAAGTGATGCCTTACTAAAACTGAAAAACTTTTTCATTTTTCAGTTTATACTATTTTCTACCTATTTATTATAAGGAAATCTTATTTCTGACATGATTTACATGACGGATTCTCGGTACCTTACGACTATATAAACAGCTGGAAAAAAGGTTGCTTATGTAGAATTCTTACTTTAAGGTGATATGGATTTATAAAAGGCTTTAGTTAATGGAAAATAATTAATTTGCATGCTTTCTTGTAAAGAGACATATGTTCAAAAATGAAGGTGTTGTAATAAGAATTATGCATATTGCGAAATATTTAATAAAAACATAGAATATTCACAACAATATTTTAATTATTCTTATTATGATAAAGACTGCGTTTTTTTTGACGTGGGTCTTCATAATATTGATAATTTGTGTATTTATCCTTTGTTTATTCGATGACATCAAAAAATAACCTACTTCTTTTCCTCCTGCAAACGTATCTGTCTCTGTAGCTCGCGTGATGACCATGCGTTATCTGTCCTGAAGAGTCTATGGCATGATATTCTAACCATGTTGATCCCAATTTATCCAGTAACCCAAGGCTTTTTTTTTTATATATTGTGACAGTGTGAACCCCAGGGAGATGATTAGCATGGCATCTGAGTACAGCTGCTATGCAGATTATACATATGGGTCCCTGGGGTGGAGCAATTGGAGAGCAGGGTGGGCCAATGCTCCATTCCCCCATTCTGTGGAAAATCCATGCCGGGTTTTCCAGGAGGCAAGAAATCTGCAGGATCCGGTCCGGGATTTCTATGAGGCTGGCATCAGGCACAGGTGCTGGACATTAAAAACCCCTGGAGCCAGATACTCAGGGAGACTGTTGGGGGAAGAGGAAGTTCCCTGTGCTCCCAGGGCAAGGAGAGGCCCTGAACAAGATCATCCCTGAGCCAAGTGAGGCAATACCTGCCTGGACATTTTGTGTGTTGTCTGGGGGAGGTTTTCCAGAGCCTGGCGTAGCTGGGTCTGGCTGGGAGGTTGAGGTAGTGGTGATTAGGCTGGTCAGTCGGGACCAGCATATGTCAGCTAGAGAGGGCTCCAATTGGGAGCTAGGTTTTCTTTTTATGATTTGGTTTTGGGGTTTACGCGGTTAAAATAAAGCGCTGTTTTGTTAAACACTGGTGTTCCTGACTCTGATTGCCCTAGAGGACTGTGCTTAAGACCCTTAAAAGTGACATGTATGGCCCTCATGCTATAGGGTTTGTCACATATGGTGGAGAATGCGGGTAAAGCACTGCTATGGTCTGTGGGCAGAAAGCAGGAACCAAGTGAACAGCTGAGTGGATGCTGGTGACGAGTGCTACACTGGATCCAGGAACCCCAAGTGTTGTGCGGCCTGAAGCTACCAAGCTGCAGTGGATGTGCCAGAAGTTATTACAGCTTAACCCAGAGGATTGAGTGGAAACTCTGCAAAGACTGTTGCATGGTTTGTGCCCTGGTGTATTGCTGGCTGAAATACATATGCTTATGGAGGATGGCCTTGATGTGTTTGATAACTTATTGATGATCCGGATGTGAAGTTTCTACTTGCGGGATCAAAGTATTGCATATCTGTGAAACCTGCAAAAGAAAAGCATTTCTGTCGCTATGGCCTGCTGGTAATTACTTGATTGCATACTGCAGAGGGAGCGATTAACGACCTGGAGTACAATCTCGGGGATCTGTGTATTGCGAGATGGGAAAAGGACAGCAAAGCGGAAATAAAATGTCCTTTCCATGTTTCACTCGCCATCCAACCTGCAGTGGATATGTGGAACCACTGAAACTGGCACAAAAGGCATATATAAACTGTGCAGGGTCCTGTGTTGAGGCTCAGGAGTTAAAGGAGGAAATTGAATCCTTAAAGTGGCTGCACCAGGGTGAAGTCTCTGATTTGAACTTGCAGCTGAAAGAAGTAACCGATAAACTAGATGCTATCAAACAGAGAGACTATGAAATTAAGAGACTGACAGAGTTCAATGTCTGCTATGACAAACTGAGTCGTGGTGAATATAACAATGTGGCATGGACTACCAAGCTCAGGAAAGTGGAAGCTATGCCCAGAGATGAGTTGAATCACTATGTGATTGAGCAGTCAGAGTATGTTGACAAACAGATCTGCAAGAACAAAAAGCTGACTGATGAGTGTTTGCTAAAAGCACATGAATTAATAAAGGTTAAAAACCAAGCAGCGCAATTACAGGGGGAATTGCACCAAACTATTGGCCAGCTTGAGAGAGATAATCTGGCTTTGCAAAATGAAGTGGCTGCTTCTAGAGAAAAACATCATGCTGACCTGTCAGCAAAACTTCAAGAGATGCAACAGTTGCGGAACCAAAAGCTGGTGGTTGAACAACGTCTCGCGGAGGAGTCCCAGAAAGGTAAAGAGGATGCAGAGCGTGTATTCGGGCTCCTTTCTGAGAATAGCAGTGTGAATTTAACACTTGCAGTTGAGCGTCTAGAAAAAGTAAAGCTGCAGGAGACCGTAAAACAACTACAAGATGAAATCCAAGTCTTGTTGAAAACCAGTAAAGAGAACGCTGAACTTGTTAAGGCCAATTCAATCCTAAAAGACAAGTATTCCCAAGAAAAGGCTGAACTGGAATCTTGCAAGCATCAGCTACAAGCCACAGAAGCCCAGCTAAAGCAAATGGAGGCAGTTATGCTTCTAAAAGAGGAGGAGTTAGCATTGGCTATCCGCTCCAGAGATCAGGCTTTCAGGGAAAGCGATATAGTCCAATGTAACCTGGAAGCAATACTGATTAACACAGAGCGGGACAAGCAAACGTTATTGAGGCAGGTTGCTGATATCCAGGCTGAGAGAGACAAAATGGCAGAGAGTCTGGAGAATGCCAAGACTTCGAATGAAAAGCTGCAACAAGTTGGACTTGAACTGCAGAAAGAGAATATATCCCTCAGGCATCGACTGGAGGTATCAACCTTAGAGCTGAGTGAGGTGAAAATAACCCTTGAGGAACAAAGGGTTACTGCAGTAGAAAAACATGGACTACTACAACTCCGGTTAGATGAACTGGGTATAAAGCTAGCTGAAGAAAGGGAGGCCAAGCTAGCTCTACAGAAACAGATTAAGGTCCAAGAGGAAATGGACACAGTATCTGAAACGTCACAAATTGCACAAGCAGCAAGTGAGCAGATACAGTACAAAACAAGCTGCCTGGAGGAGAAGAAGAATGGCATGGAAAATAACCTTTATGGCCTAAGTGATGGAGGGACTATGCATGGTGCTGGAAGTACTGACCAACTAGTAGAGCAACATGGCAGTAAGCTGCTCCAGGGAGCAGGTGGTCCCAGGTCCGGTAGAAACCCTACTTCAAAGGTGGAACCTTCTACAGGTGACAGTAAGGTACACCGTTTACATGCATCTAGGGTAAATGACCATAAACATGGGCTTGGCATTAAATGGAGTGATGGTGACAAGCTACAGGGAAACAGCTTGAAGATGGTGTGCAATTGGCTGTATCGTGTAGACCACACAGGGTAGACCTTCTTAATGGGCAAGCTACGATGGTCTTCATTTGTACAGAGAAAGAGACGTGGCTGTGCAAAGTGTTACCCATTCACTGATCATTGCAGAAACCCAGAAGGGCAGACGGATACAAGGAGAAAGTCTCCGATACCGGGGCATATTTATGGTGTGTGGAAAGGAAAGCCTCCCAATGCCCACCTAAGAGGGACGTCATCAGCAGAGCTGCTTAGTCCCGTGGTCGCTCAGCCCCATGGTTCTGAGCTGGTGGGGAGGATATGTGACAGTGTGAACCCCAGGGAGATGATTAGCATGGCATCTGAGTACAGCTGCTATGCAGATTATACATATGGGTCCCTGGGGTGGAGCAATTGGAGAGCAGGGTGGGCCAATGCTCCATTCCCCCATTCTGTGGAAAATCCATGCCGGGTTTTCCAGGAGGCAAGAAGTCCACAGGATCCGGTCCGGGATTTCTATGAGGCTGGCGTCAGGCCCAGGTGCTGGACATTAAAAACCCCTGGAGCCAGATACTCAGGGAGACTGTTGGGGGAAGAGGAAGTTCCCTGTGCTCCCAGGGCAAGGAGAGGCCCTGAACAAGATCATCCCTGAGCCAAGTGAGGCAATACCTGCCTGGACATTTTGTGTGTTGTCTGGGGGAGGTTTTCCAGAGCCTGGCGTAGCTGGGTCTGGCTGGG
>VKOC01003232.1:0-37354 GCA_009364415.1 Spea multiplicata
TATCTTGTGTGCCCCCCCTATATATTGTTTCTAGAGTCGCCACTGGCTGATTCCCAGGGGCCTTGAGCACTTTTAAATTTGAATTTACTTTTATAAATATAATTAATATCTTATGATAGCTGATCGAGATCAATTATCCCATTCTCTTATTTCAAAACATATATATTTTAGGAGTTTGCACTTCAGAGAAGTTTCTTGCTCACTCATTCAGGAATTCGCATTGAAGTGGGGTTTCTTGGGGTTTTTTTGTGCAAAACTTTCATCTTGCATCTTGTTGCAGAGTCTTCTATCATTCTTGTAATGCTTTTTTTAAATTAATTAATGAGTTAAAGGTATAGAAATACCACTGTTACTGTTAAACCATTGAATATCACTGTTTCAAAGCCTAACAAAAAACCCACTGTGTTTATAACAGACTTATAAAACAGAAGAAAATATTGAATTAAATAATTGATTGACTGCTTATTTTTTAATCTTACCACTTTTTGTAGTTTTAAGCTTTTTATCATTTTGTGTTATTACATAAAAATTTAATATACTTTAATTGCCATATTATGTTGATAACAATGAAAGTGTTAACAAAGAAATTTCAACAGCTAATATAATTATCACAACAAAAGACCAAATTAGCTAACACTTCTAAAAGAATGGTGTACAAGAAATGTTTAATGTAGCACAGGAATAGATAAGAAACCCACATATCTATGAATCAGAATTGGGAGTACCGAGAGTTCATGTTAAGATATTGCACATCAATGTCTTCTTTAGCAATGAGCATTGTAATGACGCATGTGAGTGCGGGAGAGAAAATCTGATTTTTCATTAAGATGATTAAGGATTAAACATATTTATGCTAAAATGGAAAAAAAACACACAGAGTAAGCTTGAGATCAGATGTTGCATGACACTAACAATGTTTGATGTTTCTGCTCTGTTAATATATTCCCTTCTAATGTTATGTAACATTAAGCTATCAATACTGGCTACAAGACACAAAGGTATAATATAAAACAGGATCAAATTAGCTCCCTTTGCATTAACCTTAAAGTAGGGTCTCCCTGCTGTAGGCTGTTGCCCTCCAGACCTGCCTACCTAGGCATAGTGAGCCTAGGTCAAAATACTAGGCTACCAGTGCCCAAGCTTCCCGTTTAGTTTCCCAAGCTTTCCTTTTTAATTCGTAGAACAATTGGTATAAATTTTGGATGATATGTTACTGGACAAAAGAGACACACAAGCATAATGTGTGTAACATAGCTATTCTTGCAATAGGCTTGCCCCCTAAGCTCCTGAATATTCGGTGACCAATCTGGCCAACTACTGCTGCATACATGAAAAAAAAAAATACTGAAACATGCTAATTTTATGATTACAAGGATATGGGGAACAGATATCTAATTATTGACAAAGAAAGGTACCTACAACTACAAACTGCAACTACAAAGGATAGTGGGATAGACCCAGGGAGACCAGCCCATGTTTCAACCATATGCCATTCTCAAGGGCCATGCACATCTTGCACTTGTAAGTGGCTTAGCTTTCTTGTTATTGGTGATGCATTGCATTTTTTCATACAAAATTATTTGAAAGTTTTATTTCATAACAATGTTTTTTTTTCCCTGCTTTTAAATGTAAAACTATACAGTTATATTTAGTATAAAAAATAACGTAATAGCTTTCCAAATATTAATTTCAAAATTCAACCATTAAAAGGGTACTGATTTGATGCATGTTTAGTACTGTTTTGATGCATGTTGGAGTCCACTATACCAATATATCCCTCTTCTTTATCTTATGCTTCTAGTCATAATATATAGTAGTGTTTCTACACAAAGTCCTACGGGATGGACTCTAAAGGCTTACATACTATATAGACAAAACACTTATAGATCCAACAAGAAAGCCTTTTGTCTATTCCAGCCATAATTAGTACAGCCCATTTTCAGTATGTACACCATATTTTCAATATTTCACGGGCAGCCCTCTTCTCAAAAAAATTCAGAAAGAATCTGCATACGCCACCAGACATTGCACCACAAATGAATCTCTAAATTTTATGGGCAGCTGTCTATATTATAAATTCACCTATACCTTTATCAGTACATATTCTCCTGTAATTTATATTCTAGTTGTTAAAAGGCATTTCATTTTTTTTAAGTACAGGTTCTTGTGAAGGCATAGTGGAAATGCAAGGCTTAAAACAGAATCTAATGTAAATAAGATGGGTGTGTATGTTTTGGATTTAAGGAAATGTTTAAATCTGCAAACGGGAACTATGTCATTTTTAATAGTTCTATAACATTCAAGGTTCATACATTTTAAAGCACAACACCCAATGGTTCTGAATATTTTATAATAGTAAGAACATTGATACTGATATCACGCAGATGCTATAGCTGCTATTGATGTCTGTTACAGCGATTCACCGTTATCCTCAGCAAAAATATTTGCCAACTTTCTCCCTTGGGTCAGTGGTTGTATCATTTGCAAACATCTGACATTACGATTCAAAAATTCCAAGTAGCTAGCAGACCATATGGGAAACATACAAAAGGGAACATTATGCTATATCTTAGTTTCATACAGCAAACAAACACCAGAATTGCTTACCAGTAAAGATCAAAATACCAATGTTAGTGAAGCAGATTTAAGTAACAAGCAAACTTTAGTACCATGAGAGTTTTAAAGTTTTCAGAGCAGGAATGATTAGGCTGACTTTTGCATGTATTGTAGCAGAAAAGAATATAAAATACTGATCACTACTGTTCAAACGTTCATAAAAAACAAGTACGTTTCTAACTGTGCTATCATGATTACAAATAATGATCAATTAGCCTTTAAAACTTAAACTTGGATGAGCCAACACAAAGTACCATTGGATCACAGGAGTGATGGTTGGCGATAAAGGTTCTCTTTATGCCTATTAAGAAATTCCATTAAAAACCATCCGTTTCCAGCTGCAATAAACATTTACAACATTAACAACATCTACACTGTATTTCTGATCCAGTTGATATTTTTATGGACAAAAAATTGATTTTATTTCAAAGGAAATTTCTTTTGAATGGTAGTCAAAAGGAAGCTTTGCCATTTTGTGAACTTCTGCCAAAATAGTTGGCAGAAATGCTGGTGATGTCCTTTCCCCTGATTGGAGGATCAGGGGAGATGATGTCATCAGAAGCTCTGCTATTCTGGCTGAAGTTCGCTGGGAGGTTATGTCCACGGAGATGAGGAAGAAGGGAGAATAAAGAGAGGGAAAGAAAAAGAGAAGATAGTAGAGAGGATAAAGGAGAAGAAGATCCAGAACAAGACGATGCAAGACATGGAAGCGGAGCTGAGAGACATGAACACAGAAGTTGTCGGCAGAAAATGAAGAGAGACATTCAGAGAGAGAGAGTGAACAAAAATGAGAGTATGAGCAAGTTAGTGAGAGTCAGAGAGAGTATTTAAGAGTGAGTGAGAGTAAATGGGGGCGTCCGACAACGCATTTACATGCTGAATTTTAAATGGTCCCCATCTTTTTGTTTGAAATGAATGGTCCCCATCTTTTTGTTTTGCCAATCGGAAGGGACACTTTGAAGGTTACACTAGGACCTAGCAGAAATGAGTGGATGTGCCAGAAATGATGCATGTAACAAGCGAAGACAGAGAAGGCGACAACGTGCGCCGGAAGTGATGCATCGGATCCCGGAAGTCAATGGAATTGGCGCCAAAACCACATTATAAATATGGAACCTAGAGATAAGGACAATACACTTGAAAAAGACATAAAGTCGAAATGAGTTGTGTTTTTAAGTACACTGTACTTTTATACTCGGGGAAATATAGGTCTTTATACCTAGTTCTCCTTATTAAAAAAAAAAAAGATTAATAAAACAATCCTGAAAGAAAGGAGCTGTGTGGATCCTTTATTGCCTGGAGTGGGTTCAGAAGGAAGGAATCCTTTTGTGTGTACCCCAAGTGGGAACCCTGAGTAGTTTATATAGAGCCTGTTCTATTTCATGTGAGTTTATTCTATACCCGATTAATATCTAAACGGCAAAGACAATACAATGTGCTACAGTGTGTCTCCAGCTCTGTGCTTCTGTCCCTTTGCTGATCTAGCCTTTTGCTCAGTACCTGCTTACTGACCCAGATTACTTGACCTTGCCTTTTGCCTGCTGCCTACTTACCAACCTGTATTGCCCTTTTGACCCTGCCTGTTGATCGCCGCCTGCCTACAGACCCAGATTGCCAGCCTGTTTGGCCTTGGACTTCCTCATCACTCCTGCATATCGGGCTCCTCCTCCGACTCCAGCTAAAAGGTACCTAACCGTGCCTAACAACAGAAGGCAGAAGAAGCGAGAAACAAGAAGAAGCTAAACAAGAAGTGGAGCCAAGGAAAAGGAGTGAGGAAGGTAGGGAGACATTGAGAGTGAATGAGGGCAAGCGACAAGGAATTTTGTTTCTGCATTTAAAAAGCCCTCTGAATTTTGACTGAACTGAAAGGACAGGGAAATGAAATTTGTTGTCTGGAAATGAACAGACTAAAAATAAAACAACAAAACTGAAAGTTTTGGGTCCTTGTGTACAAATCCATTATGTAAAGTTCTGGATACCTCATCTCCAGAAGGTTTTCACAGACCTGCTCCCTGGCCATTTTCTCTTTAAATGGGGGTGTTTCCCACTGACGTCAGGGGGAACTCCCACCAATGTCATAGGACTATAGGAAGCAAAGACAGGAAAGAAATGGTGATGTAACCTGTCATCTCACATGACAACTTTTACATAATGTGTGGAGTAGAGTATAAAATTGAAGTTGTCTGATGCTAGCAGGGCTATTAATGCAATGCATTGGACTAGTTGATCCCCAAAAACCATTAGGTTCCAGCATTTGGGGTACCTATACAAAATCCAAACCTACAGAAATCACAAACAGGCCCTTAATTTTCTATCAATCACATGTATTAAATGTATATTAGATGTCTGAATAAATTCCACACCTTCAACCATGACATCTTTATGAGGAAAACTCACATTTTTATCTTTTCAGGATAAAGATGCATCGGGAGGCAATTTTTTATGACACAAGGCAGCCATTTGTTGACACTTCATCAGAATCACAACAAACCCAAATTATGTGTGCTTTTGTTCAATCATAATGGTTTTGCCTGTTCAATTTAGCAAAGGAAACCAGGTTGCGAGATAATAATTAGACTTTTGACACTGATGTGGGAGTTTGTGACAATTTCTTAAGTAATTATGGCCATGCAAATGTGATTTATTTTAATGTTTGTAAGGCCTTTTTTGTTGTTTTTTATACAAGTTAAATTTTTATGTTGTTTTTTTGGGTTTTAATTTGGGGCCTTATTGAATCTGATTGCCTACTTTATCATCACCACCTACTGATAAATGGTCATCTAGATTTGTCAGGTTGATGAATCAAAAATGTTAGTGAAATCCTTGATATATATATATTAATTGATTAACTGGCTCAGTCGTGGTTTATGTCTCTATTGTTGTCTGTATAGGCAATTTTCAATCACCTATCAAAACTTGGCATTTGTAGACCCCATGAAATGTGTACTCCTCCAATTATTTTCCAGTAGAAAGCATAATAAAAAAAAGAGTGCAATGAAATGTGAAAAATAAAGTACACCCTGTTTTAAAATATATTGTTATACATTTCAGGACATACTAACAATCATCTGTTCCTTATAAGGTCTACAAATTAGGTAAATACAACCTCAGATGAACAACAACACATGACATATTATACTGTGTCATGATTCATTCAACAAAAATAAAGCCAAAATGGACAAGACATGTGAAAAACTAAGTACACCTTATGATTCAATAGCTTGTAGAACCACCTGTAACAGTTGAGTAATCATAATGACTTTATCAGTCTCCCACATTGTTTTGGAGTAATTTTGGCCCACTCATCTTTATAATCTTACTTCAGTTCCCTGAAGGTTGCACTTCCTGTTGCAGCATTTTTGAGGTCTTGACTCAGACTTGCAACTCCTTTATTCTTTTCTTTTTCAGCCATTTTGTTGCAGATTTGCTGGTATGCTTGGGATCATTGTCCTGTTACATGACCCAATTTCGGCTAAGCTTTAGCTATTGAACAGATGGCCTCATATTTGACTTATAGAATACTTAGCTGTACAGAGGAGTTCATGGTCAACTCAATGACTGCAACGTTCCCAGGTCCTGTGGCTACAAAACAAAACATCACCCTTCCACCACTGTGCTTGACAGTTGGTATGAGGTGTTTATGTTGATATGCTGTGTTTGGTGTTCGCTAAAGGGGTGCTGTATAATATGGCCAAACATCTCCTCTTTGATCTTGTCTATCCAAACAACATTATTCTGAAGTTTTGTGATTTGTTCAGATGCAACTTTGCAAACCTAAGCTGTCCTGTCATGTCTTTTTAGAGATGAGAGGCTTTCCAGATTGGTTAGCAGCAACAATTACTTCTCTAAGATCATTGCTGATGTATTTTCTCCTTGGGATTGTGTTAACATGCACCTGAATGCTCCAGACCAGCAATCTGCTAAAACTTTGGCTTTTAGAGAGGTGGTCACACTTGCTGATGATCAATTAATCAAGGGCATTTGGTTGGCAGCACTGGTCTGGTCATGTTAATTCCTATGGAAGTAGTTAGAGTGTACTTTTTTCACATATGGCTTCTCCATCTTGGCTTTATTTTTATTGAATAAATCATGACATGGTGTGATATGCCATATGTTGTTGTTCATCTGAGGTTGTATTTACCTAATTTTTAGACCTACTAAGGAACAGATGATTGGTATTATGTTCTAATATGTAAAACCAAAGAATTCAAAGAGGGTGTACTTTCTTTTTCACATGACTGTACATGCCAGGTTCAAGAAGGCAAGGTAACTTTGCTTTTATGTCTTAGTGTGGTAGGGAATTGTCTATCTACAGTATCAAGCATCTGTGGAATTAACTGCTTTGACAATATAATAACATCAATATGCTAATATATAAGTGTCGCTACAAGGGGCAAGGAGGGGCAATTGTCCTACCTTTTTGCCCCCCCCACCAGCTGCAGGACCAATTGGCACAGTGCCGTCTAAATGTATGGGCACACGGGGCAGTTGTCCACCCGCGTTCTAGATGCCCCGTTGTGAATCACATTGCTGCCAGTTCACACAACTGCCCATACACACTGCCTTTAAACACACCTGTGCCTCCTACCCAACCAGCACTCATGGTGCCTGGGCGCGCATTGCCCGCGGGGGGCTCCTGATGAGCAGGGCTGATTGGGGTGATCACAATCTTGCCTCACTACTTGCCCCCTCCCCTATAGATACGCTACTGTTTCAAAGGCTCCATTGTGACACATTCAAAGTGGAAAAAGTTCTGATTTATCTTTGTCTCCTTCTTTAACATCACAAGAACCTGACATTTTAACAGGAGTGTGTAGACTTTTTATATCCACTGTATAAGTACTAGTATATAAAATATATTTTTTAATTCATTTTGCTTTAATATGATTCTAAACCTCGTAAATTGGTAGCATGTTATTAGGATGAAGCAAATGTGTATAGGAAGGAAAATAAAGTATATTAAAGAATTGTGCTTTACTGTTACACACAGCGTAAGGTGGAAACCAGATACAAGGTAGGGCAAGAAGAATATAGCAACAAAGTCAAAAGTGTAGCCGAGGTCAGCCCACCGGATAGCAGGATGACCAGGGTCAAGCCAAGGTCAGGGAGCCAGAGATCAGAATAACCAGCTGGGTTCAAACACAGGAATCCAATAACAGAACGTGCATATGAGGGAAAAGTATAGTCTCCATCAACCATCAGAGGGCAATGTTCATGTGAGCTCTGAGGGTATTCATGGAGTGTTGGAGTTAATTAGCACTTTACAGCAATTACAGGTTTTGGCGCCAAAATGGTGTGACGTCAATCCGCCTCCCACTCACGGCACCCATCTCGAGTGTGGTCTGGCAATTTCCTAGGTTTTATATTATAAAATATACCCTCTCCTCCTCGCCGGCTACAGGGGTTTGGCTGGGGGTCTCTCTCTCCTCCGTGGAAGCTGTAACAGCTGCTGCATCCTGGATGGAGGTCCCCCTTGTCTTGCGGTGGTGGCTGTGACTGATGGAACTCCCCCTCCTCAGTGGAATCAGGTATTTTCTAGTCAAAAAGGCCTTTTCTAACATTTAAATTTTGCTTTATGAATGCAAGTTACATATGTTCACCTAGGTGAAAACACTATTGGCATGCCAGTGAAACGATGAGCAGAAAGTTTCATTTCGTAAAAGTATGTTTGCACACATAATATCAATATGATAATTATATTGGCGTTATGGCCTTTGGTGGATCAAGGTATGCTACATTGTTTAGTCCATTATAAAAGGGTACAAAATAGAGCAAAAAACATGGAAGCAAAGCAATTAGTTTTTTTTGTTTACCTTTGACAAAGGGTACTATATCATAGGATTATTTGTACTGAATTCACTCAATAAGATGTTAATTAGCTAAAAGATGAACATACTACTTAATTTGCGTTAGATATATCCTGCTCATTTTGAGAAAAATCAAGGAAATGAAAGATTTATTTTTTTTTTCCTTCACGTTGGTATCTACCTGGTCTCTAACTAGCAGAGAATTGTGTTTTATGTATTGATTAATGCTATTGCACTGAAAACTATTTTCGTTCATTGGAGCAGACAGCTAAATTCAGCTTCAATGTTTCTTTGACTTTTTTTTCCCTGTTTTTATATTCTGGCAACCTTCCCACACATGTACATCGGTATACAAATTTTGCTTGTTTGAAAATCCAGTGATGCGGAGATAGGAGAAATCTGTTACACTTGCATAGGTGTTTCTTCTCCTTCTGACATCTGTTTACATGGGAGGTCTACCTTTTTCTATAATTACTTATCTATGAAATTAATTTAGAAATGAATTACACATGTGCAGCCATAACACTTGTGTATTAATAAAATGAATACTTAAACAGACCTGATCAGCACACACACATTCCTTGTTCCATTACATTTTACAGGGGAATAAGGTACTGATAATGTATAGCTGTTATTCAAATTGCACAATGTTTTTTTTGGCAAAGATTTGTCCCATGCCGACACTAAAATATATTGAAAAAAATAGTGTCTCAATCAAGAAGCATTGAGTATTTAAAATATTATTTATACAATGCATTGAACTATTTAGTTCCTAACCACTGTATATTGTTTGAGTTTTATAAAATATACTGGTCAATATTGTAGTTTTATCACTTTTATTGGTACTTTCATGCAGGTATGTCTCAATATTATTGACAGCCTCAACTTTATGTAGGTTACATAAAGAAACAGTGGTCTTCATTCAAATGGCTGCTTCTATAAGAAAACGAAGGTTCCGCTATCACTCTGTATCTTGCAGACAGGGCCAGATTGGGGAATGGGGATAAAGAGGTGGCCCTGGCACTTTTACGCTCATGTAGTGTGCGACCAGGCATTTCCAGCCAGTGGCCACATAATACAGCATCCAATCTTTCGCTGAAGAAGCAGATTGGGTGAGTATATGAGGTTAGTGTGACACTGGGCAACACTGGGTTCAATCCTATGCTTTTAACGATATTCTAAACGATGTGCACAAAAACAAGGATGACTGTAGTTTATATCTGTATGTCACAAGCTTGAATGTCTATATGTGCCCTATAGATTTGCCAGGGGAAATTTATAGATGACCTATAAAGCACCATGCTGTCAGATGCACTTTAACCTCAAGGTATTCTTACTTGGAAACATTGAAGACACTTAGAACAGTTCATTGCGAGCCACCTATATGACATATATTACTTTTGTTCTATTTGTTAAATTTAGATCAGGTGTGTCAAAAGTAAATCTGTATACGAAAAAAAAAATCCCTGCAGCAAAGATTTAGTGGAGCATGAACTGCACATGAGGTACGAGAGAAAGACATTCATTGTAAAATGTGCATGTTACACATAAATGGTACATTAATTTGAAAAATTATATTCATGCGATGCATGAAAGAAGTCAATTCTATAATATGTATGTGTAAGTAATTGTATCTCATTAAGTTACAGAGATGTTAATTTGTAAAATAAAGGACAGAAATTGATCCCTGAGAACCATCACATTATTCTGTAAACATCTTTAATTCAGAGTAAATACATTATTTCAAAATGAGAGAAATTCAATACATAATTATCTTAGAGTCATGTGGTCGAGTGGTATTCACATCATACGATAACATTGATTCTTACATATCGGATGGAAGTTTAGTGTTCTTTAGACAACCAATAGAAAAACTACTATATGGTTGAAAACAGAATTGGTAGGACTTAGTACAACTGGTAAAGGGCATAAGTCTACTAGAATATCAGTAAACACAAACGCAAAGAGCAACACTTACCTCAAAGCATGGAACTTTACTTTGTAATGTTATTGTACCCAAAATGTCAGTATTATGACTGCAAAGGTTTGGATTGTTTACCAGAAACAAAGTAGATAAATAAAATAAAAACAAAGGATTTGACCAGTAAACATGTCAGTTGACATTAAATGCTGACTTTTTAAAATAAGTTAATATTCTTGCAACAAAAAAACTAATTCTATGAAATTTAACTATAGTTTTAGTAATATGTACCTCTCACTAGTAATGTATAAGAGGCTAATTGCCATTAGTGCAAAGAACAATTGTTAAATATTAGGCATTGGAGGAGCAGCCACACAGTTTAATTATATAAAATTTGAATCTGCGTAGGAGAGACCTATGCTGAAAAATATTAAAAAAAAAACAAAACACATTAACAAGGAACCTAGACATCCTATTGTAGGAAAGTCAATTTTGATTTTGTAGTATTTTTGCAAAAGCAAAACCAGTTGTGTAATAAGTTGATTTCCCAGAAAGATCAGTAATTCATAAAACATTTATCTTGTATTTGTTAACAATAGGTAAATATGTTATGAATAGGGATATATGCCTTTTAAGTGATACTGAATTGGCTGCCCATCTGTTCTTAAAAGGAGTACAATTATATGGATCCATTAAATCTCCAGTAATTAATCTGCTGTTCTCCAAATCCTGTCATAGCCTCTGTTGTCCATTTATCCCTGGCCATTGTGTATCTACTAACTGTTATTTGTTTTCAATTGCAGGGAACCAACATGGTCTAGAATGAATTACATGAAGTCATTGATCTGGTAACAAATGCGTCAGGTCATGTCCTGGTCTAAAATAAGGTTATAAAGTTAGGAGTGAATAGGAGGTTGCCATTATAAAGTGGGATATAGGAATTGTAACAGGGCATGGTCCTGTTCATTCCTGTTAATATGCAATTATTTGAGTTATATCCCTGCTATTGTGTCTTCTATGTTTAGCATATTGATATATTTTAATGCAAAAATCACTGCACATTTGTTTAATTGTTTCTTCTGTATGTTGGACCCATGTTTTAAGAATTTTATTGGGACTGTAACCCTTTCCATTTCTATATTTAGATTGACTCACTGTCTAGTCTACATGTAAGTGTTACTTCCCTAATCCCTTCACCTATGCTGTGTATTTGCCATGGTTGAATGTGTGAGGAGATTAGTCTGGTGCCAGTGTTGTCTGCATAATCCCTTGCAAGTATGTTCTAAGCGAGGTGTGCATTCCTATTCGGGCGAACATGAAAGCTAACAGCCCGAATACCGAAGAAACGACCATGGCAGTGGCAAAACGTACACGAAGACACACAACACGAACAATCTTTATGTTCATCTTCATGTTCGTTAATATCTCTAACTAATCTCCCTGGTCCCTTCCTCATCTAGCCAACCTTATCTACGCAGCATCGCAGGGGTAAACGGGAGCAGAAATCCATAGGTTCACGCGAGTAGTTAAAGGTCCGTGCGAGCGACTCTATTGGTTGCCTGCAGTGGCCTCCTCTGGCATCAACCAGTTGTGCTCAAAAGGTTGCATACCCTTGGAGAATTGGTGAAATATGTACTATTTTTAAAGAAAACATGAGTGAGCAGGCAAAACAAATTTATGCATACCCTTAGTTTTTAATACTGTGTATTGCCACCTTTAGGCCTCAAATTCTTGCAGCTGGTATAGCTGCCCATTCCTCCAGCCAAAATGCCCCAGCTCATGCAAAGTCTTTAGTCGTCTTCCATGAGCCACACGTGTGTGAGCCCAGAGTGGCTCGATGATATTAAGGTCAGGAGAACTGTGACGGCCACTCCGGAACCTTCACCTTTTTATGCTGTTACGACTGGAGGGTCAACTTGGCCTTGTGCTTAGGGTCATTGCTGTGCTGAAAGTAAAAGAACGTCCTATGCGCTGCTTTCGTGCGGAAGAATGTCAATTGTCTGCCAGTATTTTCTGTTAAAATACAGCATTCATCTTGCCATTCATTTTTAAAAGCTTCCCTGTGCCTCTAGAGCTCACCCCCTCAAAACTGCTTCACAGTCGCGATGGTATTCTTTTCGCTATAGGCCTTGTTGACCCCTTGTGACCATAAAGCTCTATTTTGTCTTGTCACTGCAAATTACAGTGTGCTAGAAGCTGGGCTTTTGTCCGGTATTGGCACAGTAAAGGCTTCTTTCTGGCGACTCAACCATGCAGCTCATTTTTTGTCGAATTGTATTAATTGAAACAACCACACCATCTTTTTTCAGAGCAGCCTGTATTTCTACCAAGGTTACCTGTGGATTTTTCTTTGTATCCAGAACATAGAAAATCTTTCTTGGTCTACTTCACCTTGTCTTGGTATCAAGAGATCCTATTAATACCTATTAATACACATTGCACAACCCATCACACGACAAAAAAAAACCTCAAACATATTTTCCTTATTTTTTTTCTACATGGTGCAATTCAACCATGTGGCTAAATTGCAGCCAGCTGTGGAATTTAAAAAAGTAAAATCCATCATAATAAGCAATGCAGTGGGCATGCAAAGTAC
Organism: Spea multiplicata; assembly: GCA_009364415.1. Classification (NCBI taxonomy): domain Eukaryota; kingdom Metazoa; phylum Chordata; class Amphibia; order Anura; family Pelobatidae; genus Spea; species Spea multiplicata. The sequence goes on from VKOC01003232.1 coordinate 12,941, forward strand.
TAGTACCACTGTAAAAATTGTGAAAAGGTTTTTACATGTGCATTCCAGGCAATCAAAAATTTTGTAGAATTTGTAAAAAGTATAATAAAATGTAATGAAGTACATATATATAAGGCAGAAAAAAACAGAGAACTATCAGGAAAATAAGCCATTGCGCTACTACCATGCTAATTTATATTCAATTAAGAGTTATATGGATAATATTTGACACATAGTATTAGCTGCAAAAAATATATTTAATACAGGAGGTAAATAAACCTCAAAAGAAACATCAGCACACATAAAAGTTAGCTACTGGCTGTACCATATTACAGTAATAAGCTTCTGTTGTGGCAATGATATTGTGGTAAACATTGAGTAGACTTCTTTCAATAAATATGCAGTTCTTCAGATGTGGAAACAGCAAGGGTTGAGAAAAAATTCCCCACCTACTCCTCCTACCTCTATGGTAAAAAGGGGTACAGTCCATCCTTTTTTTAAAGAATAACATTAATCACCTTCCCAGGGTCCATTCAGAGATGATCAGCAATTACCTACCCCCAACCTCTATGTTCCACTGGTAAAAGAGGTAAAGTCCATGGAAGCACCCTTTTTGTAAAGAAAAAGACACTTACCTTTTCATGGATCATTCAGTTCAGTGGATCAGCAATTACAATGGTCCTCATTTTCAGCCCAAGGAAAAGGAGCATCCCAATTAATAAATACATAAATAAAAAATAACGTAGATGAACCTCATTCTCTACCGAGTGGTTTAGGGATAGTGGGTAGAAAGAATTTTTAAAATTGCTTAGATATATTTTCAATTTAACCACCTATCCATATGGACAGGGATTTATGGGAGAGGGGCATGGAATAAGGTCTGTGCCCCTCCAAAGGGGCATTTACATGTTAACATGTTATCACACCTGTGGGCCGGCATTAGGGGGACAAAGATACCACCCAAAGGATAAGTGCTTTCTTTTGACTCTGCAACCATCATTGGTTTATGAAGGGGAAACAAATATGTATTTTATTTTTCGGTTGTGGGTACCGGTTTGCCGTGTGGTCGGCCACGCGGTGAAGACGCCGACCGGGTAGCGGTGGTACCAAGTCTATTTCAAACCACTGAGAGAGGTGCATACATTTGATAACTGACCTCAGAAGCACTGGCAGCAGTAAAATTATTTACGGCAGCTATCTTTTGCCTGCTTTTGTAATGTAATGTCTACAACACAAGGTTACAAGTTGTCTTTAAGTAAAAACAAAAAACAGATATCTTAATAGAGTATATATCTTGATAGGCAAAGAAACAAAACACATCATCCCCAACACCATTAGTTTCCAATAAAAAATTCTAATTCCAATAAGTTTTACACCTGCACATAATGAAAATATAATTGTAAGACATTATATTGAGATGTTATTCACATCTGGATGGGTTCCAAGCAACCGTTTAGTAGAGTAACATTTGGCACTCTAGAGGTTGTGTGCTATAAGACCCATTATGCACATGCAAATTTTATAGCATAGCTCTCATTAGCATACAGTTAGCTAGACATAGACATGATAGAGCATAGCACATATTGAGCCTGACATATGTTATACAGCATAACTCCCATCATTATAAAGCAAGCCAGACACTGACATAACTCCCATCACTAAATAGTAAATCAGACAGTGTGGGTGGTACAACATATCTCTTATCACTATATCACATATATATTATCACTATAAAGTTGGTACAGTATAATTTGCATCGATATATACTGAGTCTGATAGTGGAACAACATAATTCCCATTATTACATACTGATTCAGACACAGACAGTGGTACAACTTGCCTCCTATTCTTATACATTGATCCAGATACTGATGGTAGTACTTCACAACTCCCATCATTTTACATTGGGACAGACACAGACAGTGATACAGTGTAACTCCCATCAATACACACTAAACCAGGCACTGATGACGGTATACTGTAACTTCCATCACTATAAGCTGAGACAGAGATTAACAGTGGTACACCATAACTCCTATCACTATATACTGAGCTAGACACAGACAGTGGTACAGTATAACTCATATCATTATATCGCAAGCCAGACACACAGTGGTATAGCATAACTCCCATCACTATATACTGAGCCAGGCACTGATGGTGGTACAGCATTTTGTTGCTTTTTTTTTATTAATGCTCTCTCATTTCACCCATTCTCGGGCTCTCTCTCACTCTCACTCATTTTTGATTCACACTTTTACACTCTCTTTCAAGTTCTATTGCATTCTCACTCTTATTCACGCTCTCTCATATTCTTTCACTCACACTTATTCATGTTCTCTCACATGCTCATGTATTTTCTCATGCCCTCTAACATTCTCTTTTACTCACTCTTATTAGTGCTATCTCATGCTCTCTCTCTCTCTTGTGCCCTTTTACACTCTCACTCATGCTAACAGTCTCATTCACACTCTCTCACACTTGCCCATAGTCTTACTTATGTATGCTCTCTCACTCATGCTCTCTCATACTACCACATTCTCACTCACACTTCCACCCACTTATTCATGCTCTCTCATGCTCTCACTAACACTCACTCTTATTCATGCTCTCTCACAATCTCTCTTGTGTTCTCTTACTCACACTGTTTCACACTTTCACTCATACTCTCGCACTCATGCTCTGGGAGGCAACTACTTTTTCACATGGGTTATATTTTTTTTAATTAAACCTTCAATAAATGAAATGATCATTTAAAAGCAGAATTTTGTCTTTACTCACATTGTCTTCTATTAAAATTAATTGGTTTATCTGAAGAACTTGAATGTGACAAATAAGCAAAAAATAGAAGAATCGGGAAAGGGGCAAATACTTTTTCACAGCACTGAAACTTTTTAGTGAATAGATTTCATAGTGTTAGTCGCCAATTCTAAGAACCATTGATTATTTTCCAAAAATAAGAAGGATTAAAATTGACAAATAAAAACAAAGCAAATATATATACAAATAATATAAAGCTTATTGTGCGCAATTAATTCTAGTTGTTCCTGTAAATTCTACATGTGATTTATGGCAAAGCTGTATTAATTAACCTTCTTGAAAGGTAGATTATGATAAAATCATTGTGTCATCATTGAATCCAATGAATATTTGAAAAAAGCAGATAATAGAAAACTCAAGCATGAAAAGGATTTGATTGTTTAGAATTAACTAAAGCACTTTGGGGCAAGTCATTTTATGGATTTTATATTCAATCCATTACAAATCAAATAATTAATATTTTCTGTGACTTGTGCAGTTGTTTTTCATTTAATATTGAGCTCTTGAGTAAATAATTCTATAAATATTGTGCAATAAAATTAACTGTTGAGATTAGCGTGTAAAGTTCTTCACGGGAGAAAAGCGCTATATAAATACTTGTTGTAGAATGCAAAATAATGTTTTTTTTTCACTAAAGAGAGTCTGCAGGAAAGGAGGGCTGAACTGCTCTGCATAATGCATAGTTTTATGGGTGAGGAGACTTTAAAGAAATCTTATTTAATGATGAAGAATATATGGTCAGCAGAAGCTCACTGGGATTGGACCTTAATAATCTATAGTGAGGAGAAAGCGCACCTTCGCCTCCTGCTCAGTATCATACCAGTGTTTCAATATATTAACTCTTACTGTTCGAATATAAAAATTACACTTGCGCATTTGTAAGTGGGAGAACATGAAAACGAACACGGATGTTGCATTTTTGTTCCTCAAACAAAATAACAAACACAGGATCCAACGTAGCAACACGAAGAGACTTCGTAAGAGCAGCAATCATCCCCTCTCATTGACACTGCGTGCCCAGAAGTTACAACACTTGTTGGCAAGCAGTGTCAGTGAGAGAAGTTGATTGCTGCACATTGCTGGACCGTGGTGCAGGTAAATGGTATAGATGAGTCAAAATGACAGGCCCTTGGAGCAATTTCTGCAGGGCCCCTCAGGACGTTGGGGGCCCTAGATCAATTGCTACACATGCTGTGCCGTTAATCCGGCCCTGGATAGGAGTGGGTCCTCTCTTTACACAAATCTGGCACACTGTCATCATTCCCTGACAGCTATATATACGTAAAGGTTGTGTGTATGTATATGTACAGGTTGAAAAATGTAAAAGGCAAGCAAGATAATAAAAATAGAATAAAGTAAGGAAAAGATGCCAGTAAGTAAGGTGCACATAAAGTTACAGTAAAAGAAAATGCCAAAGTTGGAGGGCATACTGAACTATGAATTGCTCTTTTATAAACTGTCAGTAGCTCACATGAATAATCTATGCTTCGTATGCATGTGTAAAAACAAGAAGATGTTCACTCCCTGTTACAAAACGGTCTCTAATTTTTACTGACAAGCTTAATGGACAAATAATAATAATTGCGCAATCAGTAGCACCACACATCAATGGGTCACTGATTCTTTTTGCTTAATGACCCAAAACAAGCTGCTTCTGCAGCGTTCATAAGTGGAAATTGAATAAATTAGATTAAAATGCCTCTTGACTGAGTGCCAAAAGTGATATTTAATAGTGTGTGTCTGTATAATTTATATCCCTTAGTTGCTGTTTTTCCCCCAAGCCTTTTGACATGGCCTTGCCTCTGTTAACAAACCATACCTGGAAAATATCCAAGTATTTGAACAAACCTAAAATTTTCACAGTGGTTAGGAAATATTTGTGTAGAAAATAAACTAAGATGTAACTGTAAAATTGTATGGTGTTTATAACTACAGCTCATGTTAACTGAGACAGAGCTATAGCTGAGTGACCCTGTGCCAAAAGAGTTTGTCAACCGCTGGTCAAACCCAGAGACTTGCATCTTTCTTCTACTGTCATTTCCCCTTCCCACTCTCACTTTTTCTGAGAAGTATACAACCTTTCTTCATAACACTCTCAGCCATTATCCCAATGAAGTCATCTGAATGACCTACCACCTCTACAAATCATCCAGACTTCATCGACTCATCCCCATCCAAGCGGTCCTCTCCTAGTGTTTGACTTCCCCCTCAACTACAGAGTAGATTGTATGCTCGCAAGGGCACGGTCCTCTTTTCCTTTTCTATTGTTTGTGATTTTAAATGATTTCACTGACTCTGGTTGGAAAAGCGATATGGAATCTAATAGCGCTATATAAAAATAGAATGTAACATCGTTTAATGTATGGAGAAAAAAACTATATTACTCCAAATTGGCAATCTAAATTTGATTAAGAAGCAATAATCACACCTTTATTAACTTTTATATCCCTGCATATGCGTATTAGTTAAAAAAAAAAAAACTAAAAAAAAACACAAACACAAAAAAGCCATTTTTAAAGGTATCAATTGAATTTGATAGCACTAGAGGGTCAGAAGTTAAGATGTCACCTAAGGAAGTTTTGCTTTACCAACAGGGTGGCAGATAAGCAGTCTTCCATCAGAAGTGGTAGAGGCTAATACAATGAAGGAATTTAAACACATAAGGGATAGGCATAAATCTATCCTGAATAAATAAAACAAGACCAAGGGTTCATTAAGGTCTGAGTCTTTCCATCGGGAAAAATGGGAAATACTAGATGGGACAAAGGGTTCTTATATGCTGTCAAATGATATGTTTATATATTACTAATACATTCATTTTGTGTCACCCGCAAAAGCTAAGATGTATTCCATTATAATGATTACATATTACAGGCAAGTTTAAGTCTAAGCAACTACAAACATTTATAAATCATGTAATATTTTATGAAAGTAGTTAAAGCAGTCATAGTCCAAAAATGTTATATTTCACTGTAATGTACATACAAACACACATTTGTGTACAGAAATATTTGGATACTGACACAAGTTTTTTTATAAATACAAGTTACAGTTAAATGGCTTAAAGTGCAGTCTCTTATGAAGCCTCAGCTTTAATTTCAGGAGGAAGGGTTTAGAAATTACAGCTGTTTCATATGTAGTGCCCTCTTTTTCAAGGGACCAAAAGTAATTGGGCAATTGACTCAAAGGCTGTGTCATGGACATGTGCGGGCTATTCCTTTATTTCTTCATCAATTAAAAGATCTGGAATTGATTTGCGGTGTGACATTCAAATTTGGTTAACCACAACATGCGATCAAAGGAGCTCTCTATCCAAGTGAGGCCACAAGAAAAAGAAAAAATCATTTAGAGAGCTAGCAGGAACATTAGAAGTGGCCAAATCAACAGTTTGGTATATTCTGAGAAAAAAAGAATGCACTGGTGAGCTCTGCAGCACAAATAAGCCTGGATGTCCATGGAAGACAACAGTGGTGGATGATTGTAGGATCCTTTCCATGGTAAAGTAAAACCCCTTCACAACAGCCAGTCAAATGAAGAACACTCTCCAAGAGGTATGCATACCATAAAGTCTACCATAAAGACTTCATTAGAGCAAATACAGAGGGTTCACCACAAAGTGCAAACCATTCATAAGCAGAAAGGCCAGATTAGACTTTGCCCCAAAAAATCTACCTGTTCCAGAATGATCAGAGGAAAAATGTATGGAGAAGGCTTGGAACGGCTGGTGATACTAAGCATACCACATCATCTGTAAAACACAACAGAGGCAGTGCGATGGCATGGGCATGCATGGTTTCCAATGGCACTGGGTCACTAATGTTTATTGATAGTGTGACAGAAGCAGTTGGATGAATTCTGAAGTGTAAGGTATATATTGTCTGCTTAGATTCAGACTAATTCAGATTGGACATCGCTTTACAGATAGACTCAAAACATACTGCGAAAGCAACCAAGGAGTTTTTTAATGCAAATAAGTGGAATATTCTCCTATGGCCGAGTCAATAACTTGATCTCAACCCCATTGAGCATGCATTTCACTTGCTAAAGAAAAAACTTAAGGCAGAAAGATGCACAAACAAACAAACTGAAGATAGCTGCAGTAAAGGCAAAGCATCACAACCCAACGTCTAGTGACGTCCAGTCATTGCTGCAAAGAATTCTCAACAAAGTATTAAAAATGAACATTTTATTTATGATTCCGTTGGTTTGTTCAATTATATTTGAGTCCCTGAAATAAGGGGACAGTGTATAAAAACATGGTTGCAATTCCTGAATGCTTCACACTATATTTTTGTTCAACCCCTTGAAATAAAGCTGAAAGTCTGGACTTCAGATATGCATCTCGGTTGTTTTATTTCAAATATATTGTGGTGGTGTACAGAGCCAAAATTCTTGAAATTGTGTCAATCTCCAAATATTTGCTGCCGCATGTCCTTCTCCTTCTGTGTCCTGCACTGTGGGCTTTACCTTTGTCCTTTGTCTAAATCGGTCTTCCTAATGGATACTGAGAATATTATTGAATGTCTCTTGTTAAATTCTCCCAATCATGACCAGGCTTAATTAATAAATTGATAAATGCCTCTTCTCTTCTTCGGGTTGTTAAACTCTAATAGGTTAAGTGCTTTAAGCAAAGCACTAATAATTAATCAGTCTTTAAATGGATATGTTTAATTTAAGAATATGCTATTTATCCTATAAGATGTTGGTTTATTGGAAAAATATAAACAATGTCTAAGAAATCAAACTTATTAAATTTCATTTTGGTTTATATATGAATTCATCTTGTGTACCTTGACATAAATTACCATACAATATCCTCCAATTTAACACTCCTTTGCACCCTTAAAACAGGTCCAACGTTCTGGTGTAAGTATAGTGTTTATTGGATTGGTAGTGTGAATTATATAAACACGAGGGAAAGCAGTGATAAGGAGAGAGAGGGAAGAAAGGAGGGGGGGATTAGAAAAACGAGGGAAAGGGGAGTTATAATAAGAAAGACCATTGGTCTCCCCGCTCCAGGAGTTGAAGGTCCGTTTGAATGACCAATAGAGTCGCTCGTACAGAGTTTTAAAATCCTGGTGCCGAAACTCGGCCTGGGGCCTGCTCCAGGAGTAAAAGGTTTGTACAAGCGACCAATAGAGTTTCTCGTACGGACCTTTAACTCCTGAGGGCAAAACTCCGCCTGGGGCCTGCTACAGGAGTTTAAGGTCTGTATGAGCGACCAATTTCTCTAAAATAGCTAATAATACAAAATGGGCCAATACTTCCCACTGGACTCCTTAAGCTGTTTCTGCTTTCTACACTTTCAAGCATCTATTTGCTACTGTACCTGATTTTGTGCATTGTTATCTTGTTCCTTCACCTTGGAAACTGATGCCTCTGAAATAGGGACTGGGGCAGTACTCTCCCAATGCAAGGACTGCAGAAGTCTTCTATACCCTTGTGGTTTCTTTTCCAAGAGTTTCAGACCAACAGAGTGTAACTACAAAGTGGAAAATAGGGAGTAGTTACCCATCATCATGGATCTGGAAGAATGGAGACACCTTTTGGAAGGTGATTGCATGTATTGACCATAAGAAACTCCAAGATATCAGCCTGAGCTAAATGTCTCAACCTCAGACCAGCCACGTGGGCACTTTTCCTGTCCAGTTTTAACTATATTATAATGTACAGACCCTGTACAAAAAATACCAAGGTGGATGCCCTCTATTGCATGTACGCTACCCTTGACACTAACAACAAAGCCCCGGAACCGATTGTACCCCACCACAGGGTATTCTTTTACATTGCCACTCTAGTTTCACCAGTAATGGAGAGAGTTCTGAGAGCACAGAACAGAGCTCCTCATGGATTACCTCCTGGGTTGGTTTATGTGCCCGTAGAGGAGGAAGACTCTCCTCTCTGTGAGTCATGATTCTTTCGTTTTCGGCTGCTCAGGAGACGTACCATATCAGTTTTGTCCCTGTCTTCCATGGCTTTTGAATAACTACAGTCATGCGTCCGTCTTCTTTTGCACAAATAGCTGTTGTCTCTATGACTAGTACTTTGTTGTTTTCATCTATTTTGGATTATAATAAAAGATTACTTTTACTTCACACGCATTGCCACTTGTGGATTTTTGCCTACCTCGACATCTGGACCGGTCTTTCTGACAGGTGACACAACTGGAAAATGGGGGTGATGTTTGCTTATAGTGTTACAGTGAAGGAGCCAGGGCAATGTTGCATAGAGTGACATGCAAGGAGCAGTGCACTAAGCAGTGAAGAAGCTCTACAGAGTAGGGGACAGAGCAATTATTTCCTGTGTTTATGAAAACTTTGTAGTGGCCAAGGAGCAATAGAACACCGGAGAAGCCCACCCCTGGATGGGCTTGATGTTACCTAATAATTAATCAATGCATTTTTAGTAAGAAATAATTTCATTGTTAGGCTAAAATTAAATAAAGATTAGTAATAATAAAAAACCTGCATTGAATCTAATTGTCAATGGTCTGTGGTTAGACTCACTTTAAAATCAACCATTATACAATCATGGGACAAAATAGAGTTTGTTAAGCACTCATCCTTATACAAACCTTTCCGCTTCACTTCAGTTTAATGAGACATAGTTAAAAAAAAGATAACTCTACACAGACAGGAATAGATAAAAAAAATGGTAACCTAAATTCTATTAAATCAAGGTTATTGGACTACAAACCCTCCTATATTGGTTTCTAATTGGTTTCTAATTACATGTTTTACAAAGGGTCCATTAGAGGAAATTTAAAATCCTAATCATTAATATTGAAGAATATAAGAAAAATATAGGAGCATCATCACAGATAAGAAGGTATATAATATGTTAAGTGTCAATCACCAAAGTAGTAACTTGCCTACTAGCTATGCAAAAATGGGGAAGCTATTGTTACTGGCATCTGATAATCTAATTAGTATCACAGAAGCAAGATTAGAGGACTCTCATGACTGGGTAGTGTACTTGAATAGTTATGACATTTTTAGGACACGCAGAACAAATAAGAAAGACACAGGGGTATGCTTCATGGGTCTATTTATTAAGAAGTTGGGTCGTCATCCCTCTCGATTAATGAGGGTTCCTGAGGACCCCTATGTCTTTTTGTCTATGTCTTCAAATTATTGTGTCTCAGAGGTTTACAAGGTGAATTTTGCAAGTTGGGACTCAGTTTTAATTTATGGTTGCAAGATGCAAGTTAGCGAATTTGCAAGTTGCCTACTTTTTTCAACTTGCATATATTTGACTCTCCCTAAGGAAAGTGTATGTGAGTTGGTTATAGTTGGGTTTTTAGTCCACCTTGTGTAACCTTTCTGCTACAAACTCACATTTTTTGCCAACTTGTGAGTACACAGTTCATTCAATAGATCTGGCTGGGATCTATTTACTAAGGAGTTGACAAGAGAGTTGGCAGGAGAGTTGTGGTTTCAACGTGGCAGCTTTATGTCACACTTAGTGGAGACATCAGCAAGAAACGATAGCTGTCTGGACCTAGTAATAACTAATGGTGTGGAGCTTTTGTCAAACATTCAACTAAGCATGCATTTGGGTTACAGTGACCATAACATGGTGACACTTGAGTATTGAGTCACAATAGTGCAGAGTACATTTGATCCAAGGTGTCCATGTATAAAGTGGATTTAGAGGCAAAAAGGTGATCATTGTTAACCTAATTTGCACACACCTACCCAGAATCCCTTGCAGTGGTGGCAGCACTACAACAGCCAGTCTCTGGGCTTGTCTGGTGGTTGCAGTTTTTAATAATGCCTCTGTTGCCCCACAAATGCAAGCTAGCAGAGTCTCCTCCAAAATTCAGAATTTTAGTAAGGCCAACATCAAGAGGGTTCGGGTTTCAGAACCTGGTATGCAGGATACCTCACAGCGGTGAGGGCAGTAGCAGAGCAAGTCCAGAAATAAATAGCCAAAGCTCACGATTGGAGAAAACAGCGTAAACGGTATTTAATAGGCAAGGGTTCAGGAAGGGAGAAATCAGCATAAACGGTATACAAAAGCCAAGGTTCAGCAACAGGAATCAGTAGGGATAAGCAGCAACACAACAGAGCTCCGTTAAGCACAATAACTGAGCACTGAGTGATACTCACTGCTGGTTTTTAAAGCTACCACCAGGGGTCGCCCCGCCTCTGTGCGTAATGTCTTTGACGCGCGTTCCCCGCCTTTTCCATTCAGGAATCCACAAAGAGAGGGGGGTGCGCGTGTCTATACACAGATGGCGGAGCAGCAGTGAGGACGGCAGAGGCGGGTACTCAGGTGAGTTGCTTCGTTGGGGTCTTTGCTGAGGACACTGACACAGGAGCTAATGGAGTTTAGTAAAGTATTCTCAGGAAAAAAAATAGAAGCAATGTGTAATAACTTGAAATTAACATTAACGAATATACTTATAATCATTTAACCTTTCATAATATACCTAGAACTAGCTAAAATTAATATGGCTTAATTGAATTGAGTGAGGAAATAAAAATGGTTATTGACTGACAAAGGGCAAATGCAATTTAATAAGTCAATATTAAGATTCCCACCTTGAAAAGGCAGTGCAAGTTTGGGCACCTGTTCTTAAATGGACATCATGGAACTTAAAAAGCACAAAGGCAGGCTACAACATTAATACAAGGTTACACTTTAGTTATGAGAAAACAAAAGAGTTTGTTTACTAAGAAAAAATCTTCCATTAATATGTTTTTTTCATGTAAATTTAACTTATTTTGTGTTTAAGATGGACCTTTAGTACTTTGATCTGCAAAAGTTAATTTATTCATTTAGATAAAGAAAATATTTAATGTACTTCTAACATATCTCTTGAATTTATCAGAGCATTTCCTGCTCTTATATATCATATGACATGCCAACAATTAAGAGCTTATAATGGATGGAATCTATATATCAGGATCCATTATTACTAAGACTTGTAGGTTTCATTGTGTTTTTCATAATAAATAAGCAAGGTGCTAGGATTTCTTCAAATTAATGGATCAGATTGACAACATAATAACTACATGTCATACAAAGGACGCACTTGCAACAAGGGGAGATGATTGTAATTAGATCCTGGCAAAAAATTGCAAAATACCCCAGCAGGAATTACCTCAGAAGCCCAGCCTCGGAAACTTGACTTTTCAGCATGAGCTTCCACAGCATAAGTAACTCTTAAAACATTGATTAAAACATTTTTTTCTCCAAGTCTGTACAGAATACAACAAATCTAGAGTAAACCTTTTCTGCTTTAGAATGTTGCAAACTTTTCTCTATGGTGTATTAAAGGTGATGTCAGGCCCCATCCGGGCTGCTGAACTGCATATCTCTGGTTTTTCCTTATTCGCTACAGTTCCCCTGTCTCGCTGCAGTTTCCCAGTCTCGCTGTAATCCATTCCCGGATTTCCTTATGCTCTACCGTTAACTTCTGATTTTTGAACTTTGGTCCTGCTCTTAGCTTCAGCTTCTGTTTCATTTATAAGTTGTGCCCCACCAGTTTGTTATGTTTGTCTCAGTTTGCAGTCTATAGGTATGTTTTTTCTCTGTTCTGTGTTTAGATTACATTTTTAGTTTCAGCTTTAGTTATTCAGTAGGCAGGGTTTACGCTACCAAATATTGGAGTACTTTGGTATAGTGGTGGGCTAAGCATACTGTGGCCATATGATGTGACTAAATCTCCAATTGTTATATATATTATATAGTCCTAGGCTAGTCCTGTATTTATGAGTGTCAGTGCTTTCAGCTTGTCACCTCAACACCCTGGAGAGTGCAGTCGCCCTGCACCAGGCCCTGTCCGACTCCACTACTGCGCAACATCTCCTGAAACCATCTTTGGGCGCTTTGGGTCATTACACTCGTCTGTATGGACCCAGGTTCCTGACAGGTGAATACACGTGAGCACATGTAAGCATGGCTGTAATTGACGTGCTATACGAAAACATAAGCCAAAGCTTACTTTTTTATATTATCTTACAGCAGGTTGAAATATTTACAACCAAAAAAAGATATAAACTACGTTATATGTATATTTATTTTTCACATGATATATTAATCATGCTTACACAGTTATTGAACATGTGAATGTATGTAGTGACTACAGGTACAAAATACATATGTTCTATGCTTGCTACATGGTGTTACTTCTTTCCTCCATTTGATAGCTGCTGTAATCAGTCCTGCCACTACAACTGGTAAATGTGGTTCACTGTGAAATATAGCAATTCCCTATAGAGAGTTGCTCAGCATGTCTAGGCCGCTATGAATTGCAAGTGGTGTATTCCACAGCGAATCCACAGTAAATCATATTACCCAATCAAAGTGGCAGCAGTGATTGCAGCTGCCACTGTGGTTATACAGAAATGTGACTCGTAAATATTAAAAACGCTGCCTAGTTGGTTGCCACATTTCTTTTATGGACAACATTACACTTTAAACTTTATTTATCCCCAGTAATTATTACTGAGAGGAACTTGGGAGAATGAAATTCTGATTGGAGATCGGTGTTTCATATATATTCCTGTTATTTACCCCAACAATTGGGTTTGATAGCGATATGGGGTTAATAGATTAATACTAGAATGGGGCAGGAAGGCTATATTGCACGTGTATTACATGAACCATTATGAAATAGGAAAGAAAGAAAAAAACGAGAGAAAGAAAATTGCTCTGATTAAAAAGTGACAGATATATTTGTCTTGGGTATAGAAAGGATAATCTAAAAGCTGAAAGGTGAAGAGAATAATAAGATAAGGGAGAAAATATGAAAACTTGGTGTTGCAGAAAGGGAGCTATGACACTAACAATGAAAATTATGGTAACATGCAAATAATACAAGAGGACAGTTTAAAGATATATACTAAAATCTCAGATATAATATGCACAGGAGTCCTGAAAAGGGGTTCGTATTATACCCAATTACTTAAACTGGAAAAAGCCTTTATCTTTAAATCATGGTTGCAACACAGCCCATGTCTATGCATCAGGACAGATCGATGGTGAGTGGTGAGCAAGGTCCTCTCCATTGAACTACAAACTCCAGTTAAGGTCAGTGTTCACAATTCCACAATAAGAAAAAGTGCAAAAATTGGATCCATTGGAAGAGATGCAAGCTAAAAACCACTGCTGACCAAAAAACACAAAGGCTCTCACATTTGATGATGACTCAAGATTTTTGGGATATTCAGTGGACTGATGATTCAAAAGTGGAACTGAAGACACGGGTCCCGTAACATCCGGTGTAAAGCTAACACAGCATCCAACAATAAGAACACTGTACCAACGCTCAAACAAGGTGGTGATATAATGACAGTATGGAGCTGCTTTGCTGCTTCAGGACCTAGACAACTTGCCATAATTGACAGAACCATGAACTCTGCTGAGAATGCCCGGCTATCGCTTTGTGACCTAAAGCTCAAGTGCAGTTGGGTATGTAGCAGAACAATGATCGATGAACACAAGCAAGCAATCACACCCTCGAGTGAAGGTTTTGAAGTGGCCTAGTCAAAGTGCTGATTTGAATGTGATTGTGATGCTGTTGCCTGGTCCTAACACGGCCATTGATACTCAAAAACCTTCTAATGTGGCTGAAGTAAGACAATTCTGCAAGCGAACATTCCTCCACAGTGATGTAAAAGACTCATTGCCAGCTATCATGAATGTTTGATTGCAGTTGTTGCCGACAGGGGTGACACCACTAGTTATTAGGTCTAGGGGCAATTACTTTTTCACATGGGTGAAATAGTTTTTAAATCATTCTTTACATTCAAGAAATGAAATGAACACTTAAAAGCTGCATTTGTGTTTAGCTGATTAGTTATTTGTGTTAACAAGCAATTGAACAGGTGTACCTAATAAAGTGACCAGTGAGTGTGTGTGTGTGTGTGTGTGTGTGTATATAGATATATATATTATTTCCTTGCAATGATTCAACTGTGTCTAAAATAGTGCTTTAGAATTAAATATCTTTGTGGACTAATTTTTGTCTGCAAAAAAAAAAGCAGAAAAAAATCAGAGAACAATCTGTCACCGTGCCCCCATGAAATCAAATAGACAACAGCGAGACACTTTTACTGGACATGTGGTTTCCGAGGGAAAGCTAGGCAGAGAGGATTAAAGCAGATAACTCACAACCCAGATTTAGTTTACGGGCTTTGATCCTAATTCCATAATCAATAACATTTAGAGGGATATGTTTCAGTAGTGCTTATTCCTGAACATCCTAAAACACACTCAATTTTTATTATCCTTTTTTCATCTATATAACATAATTAGAATATAGGACCTGCTATTATATTATTGTGAAACCATTTACTATTACAAAATGGAATTCTTTCAATGTTTTATATATAAAATATATTTTTTCAAGCAAAACATATTTAATTTTACAATTTCATTAATTTAATGTCCTGCTTTTTTTTACAACCTAATAGTGATATCATGTCTATAATGGTCAGGTATTAAGTTTAATCAGGTCCAGCCATCTTCCACACGGTAAATCCCTTCAGGTCTGACTAGGATTAATGCCCTCTTGCTGGCACGTAATAGCTACAGTGTGTGTTAAATTTAATCAAAAATTCTCTAACGGGAATTGGAACTCACCAGTAAATAAGACATTTCTTCAAGATCTGTGGCTTAACTGGTGGAGACTTATAGTCTGAGATTTTTTTAAAACCACTGACACAAGTTACTTAATATTTTCCATTTGCCTGTTATTTCTGAATAAGCAGTAGATTGTTTGAAGAATACCTATACGATCCTAACTATAAATATTACAGTGTCTATGTATAATATGCCAAAATAAGAGAAAGCATGAACATATGAGTACCCCAGCCTAAAATGTAATTGTGTATTTTTTTTAATTAAGATCTCTTTTGCATGTACAAGACAACAGTATATGCCCACACATTAAACATATGTCCTTAACTCTCAAGCATTTCTACTTTCCTGCCTTCGCATAGGGGGAGCTCCTGCTCTTGTATTGTAGGATCATGTTAAGTGACCCCCCCTCCACTAAGCCCCTTGGCTACAGTAGCTTGTACAATGAAGCTTTTGCTACATGCCAGTAGCTGTACAATGTATGTGATCTCCCTGAGGCTAGGTGCCTTTAGGCACATGCCTAGTCTACCTAATGGATAACCCAGCACCAATTGAATTCTATCTTCTTGACAGAAGAGAATACCAGGTCATGTACACATGAAGTCAGTGCTAATTTTAGTGGACTAGTATATATATATATATATTATTTGGGGATTATCATCAGTTCCTTTTAAGTTGAGTAACTCACAGAGACCTTGAATGAAGTGTCAATTAAATGGGAAATTCCACTTGCAGACAGTAACACTTTGCAACATTCCATAAACCTTTCTTATTAGTGCTGAATATCAAAGCATTTCTCAAAGAAAATAAAAAAATAATTAAAAAAATATATATTTTATCATGTCAAAATCTGATTGTTTCATAAATGTTGCCAGAAACAAATGCAAGCATGGTTAGGTTGTTGTCTATGTTGTTTCCTGTAATTAAACCTTGAGATTAGAAAATACAATAAAAAAAACTTCTAATGTTTTTTTCTAAATATGCAGGTAGAATAGCACCTTTACACTTTCTTAGATATTGATCAGTTCAGCTCCAAATAAAAAGTTAAAATGTTCCTTTTGTGTGATCTTTAAGGCTGTCTCAACAAATTCTGAATCCTCAGGCAGGACTTGGCATTCTAAGTGGAATGGAGTTCAATAATGGTTATATTATAATTATTGATTTTAATATTAATAATTATAGCATATTAAATGACGCAAGACCTCTTCAAACATGTTAGGTTTTAGCTGGCTTAAATAAGCAGTTTTTTCCCCTTCCTTTACTGAATGGGGCAGGGTTTTTTTCCCCAGGTTTTTGATATATATATAATGGTATGTTCATAAAAGATAAGCTGTTTAATCAAGCTTACAAAATGTGTCAGTCTAAAAATGCATACTCAGCACACATATCTAAGACCCATATACTTTAGAAGAAACTTAATAATCTTAATAATCTTAATAATAAGCAGACTTACTTTTCATCATAAAATATTTAAGCTGACTGCACCAAAAATGGGCTTGGAAAGCATTAAAATAACTGAAGGGCTTCAATGTAAAGATACTTTTTAAGTGTGGTTCTGCAAACAAAAATGCACAAACGTAGAAAATAGTCTCAGAAATCACAATGCATACATAGATGTAACACTTAGTGTATATTCTTAATAACACATTTCTTGATAGACTCAGGACTCCGTAAAGGTAAACTATCGTCACTACTTTTTTTTTTACCATAAATACATTTATTTTAATAAATTAAATTTTGCGATTTAAAGCATATGCATACATAATGTTACTATAGTGTCCTTTATTTCTTTTATAAAATAAATGCATATAGAATTTAGTTAAAATAATTATTTCATTCTACAGTTAAAACCGTATTAAATTCAGTCATTTATCACTACTTCTTAATTGGTATGTACTGGTATAAGTCGTCTTCTCCACCTTTTGTTTTTCACATACACCATCATTATAAATATTTCTGGAACAGATGGCAACACTGCTGTAATCACAAAAGCCTTTCTATTGCTATGACCACACCATCAATACATCTGCTATTTCTCAACTGGATTCCGTCAATGAACATTATACAAACATATTTTTACTTCCCTTTTGCATCCTCATCAACAATTTCAGAGAAACACTGGAAACAGATGACTGTTTCAGTGATTTTACAGCAACCTTCATGGTATGCCTAAATTCACTTTAATGTAATATTTTGGAAGTGGCAAATGTTGTGTATTATTATTTCTTGGTTTACATAGCACCATTATATTCAGCGAAAACAATCAGTATTCCTATAATGATATTTCCTATTTGTAACAGATGGGGATCTAGCCCCATTACAGTATTGTCTCACAGAACATACTGCTTAGCATTTATATCTGCTTTACACTCCTTTGAAACAGTATCATTATAGGCAGTTGTCTTGCTAGTAGCTTTTTTTAGGTTATAACATTGATTTTCCTTTTATTTTCTTATTAGTATCTTTTGTCACGATCCTTACTTGGGCCACTTCAGACATGGACCTAAACAGTACTAGACAGTATACACTTGCAAATGACAAATGTTATGGTTTGTTTCTTGGCCCATTCGTTTTCCGGCAGCGAATTTTGAACTAAATTCATTGTCTAGTGCGCACATTCACACACTCTCATTCTCATTCTCATGCTCTCTAAACCTGTCTCTACCTTCTCTGCTGACCACTTCCACTTCCGCATCTTCTTTCTCATCATCCTCTATCTTTTATCCCCTCTCTTCTGTTCTCTCTTCTGTCATCAATCTGCTATCTTCTGTCTTCTTCCACATCCTCCTGGATATAACCCGGTGGGAACTTTCACCAAAATGGCAGTGCTTGCTTTTTTTGTCTGACATGTCCTCGATATATCAAGAACATAGGGGAAAGGAAGGTGGATGCAAGGCTAAAAAAAACTAGAATGTCTGTATAGATATAAAAGCTAAGGGGGTTTAAAGGGATTGGAATGGCAATTTGAGAAATTTCCACACAGTAAAATGTTTCAAAAAGTAGTATTTTTACAATAGGATTCTTGTTGTCTGAAGTCAGTATATTTGTTGTTATATTAAAGTTATTATGTCTCTTCAGTAAATTGTTCTTTAATTTGATAATAAGTGAAGTGCTAAAATGGGAATTCACGAAGGCAAGATGTTACATTTTTTGTCACATATCAGGATTGTTATGCTTATTATACAGTGTATAGGAAAAAGAAAAGTTCCACACCTCTGAGTTAATTAACATTTCCTTGTTCATCTTGTCTTGCTGTACTACCCCTCACATCTACAAGCCTTTTGTCCAATTAGTCTTTGTCCTCTACTTTTCACTTACAGTGTCCCTTTTTCACTTATATCGCGTATGTGTAATTTTGTGCCATGGTGTTTCAAAGTCATTTGTTTAACTATGCCAGCAGAATGGACCTCAATGTCGTGAAAACTTGTGTTAAATAATGGCATGTAAACCCTTAAAAGTTTCATTTTATTCCAATTTTGTGATTCTTTATTAAAAAGGTACCTTGGCTCCTGCCAAAAGACCTATGGAATCTATTTATAAAATACCTCATTGCCATGAGTTTTCAAAGGTCCTCTAGTTTTATACATTCATTTTTCTCAGTGTATATCGTTCTTATAGTTATATATTATAGCATCTTTTTAATCACAAGTTATAAATTACCTTTTTTTATTACAATATACAGACAAAAGTATTGGGACACTCGACACCAACAGGTAACATCTTCTGCTTTTGGATTGTTTTTGAGGGAATTTTTGTCTATTCATCCAGTAGAGTATTTATGTCAGGCGCTGATGTTGGATGAGAAGGCCTGGCTGAAATTTTTTGTTTCAGTTCCCCTCAATGGTGTTCTGTGGGGTTGAGGTTCAGGCTTTGTGCGGGCCAGTCAAGTTCTTCCACATCAATCTCATCCAACCATGTCTTCATGGACCTTGCTTTGTGCACTGGGGGACAGTCATGCTGGAATAGAAAAAGGCCTTCCCCAAACCGTTCCCACACAGTTGGAAGCATAGCATTGTTGAAAATGTCTTGGTATGCCAAAGCATTAAGATTTCCCTTCACTGGAAGTAAGGGGCTCAAAACCTGAACAACAGCCCCATACTATTATCCCCCCTCCACCAAACTTTACAATTGGGACCGTTGCCACAGGTAACGTTCTCTTCTTTTATACCCCTTTGCACTTCTTAGCCTCATTCCTGCATACACCACAATTGTCTTACACTCAGAAATCGCCTATCTCTAAAAGTAGCCAGTCTCCTGTTATCTTCTCATTTTTCTTTTTTTTGCTATTCAAACTCAATGTAAGCTTCCCCCAGACTTCTCTCTTACCCTTATTCTATTAACATACCGCAGACGAGTAACAATGCCTAAATGATAGCTCCACCATTCTCCACCAAACTATCTTTGTCCATTTTCCATCTACATGGTTCATAGAAATGTCCCTTGATTCCTTTCTCTTCCTCCTCATCTCTGTTAAATGATTAATCTGGATTTTATACTAGTTATTTGAACAATGGCATAGAAGATCCTATGTTAAGTAATGGAGTCAATATTTGATCAGTCAGCTTAAAGAATCGCTTCACAATTAGAATTTCAAACTAGTGGGGTCAGCAGTATTTAGATTACGATAAATAGAAAACGTACCTTTGTTGAGTGTCGTGAAAAGATTTCCAATACTCTTTTAAATCCATTGATCATTAGAATAATTAAAAATACCACTAAATCAATCAGTTTTATGAAAATGTGGAATGTCAAGTCAAATTTGAAGTTAAGCATGAAAAATAATGAAGAAAGTAATATGTCTGCATTTTTCTGAATAAACTACAGCGAAGCTACCTACATGCTCAAATCTGCTTAAGCAAACATAGTTACCATGGTTACTCTTGCGGCATTCTAAATGTAGTATATGATTTAATTAGCTAAAATGACTACGTACAAAATTGACGACAGCTGAGCATGTAGACTAGTGAAAAATCCAGTAAATACAACTAACCCCGCTAAACATTTTATTTCTAAGATTTGAACAATGCAAGAGTTATTTGAAGAGAAAATATTAGGAGGCCGTTTACTCAAGTGTTCTTGAGAACATTGCTATGTATGTGAAGTGAAACATATTCCATTATGTAACGCAGAAAATGTGAATATGATTTGCTTAAAGTTTAGTTCTAAACTGTGGTAGATTTTCTAGTTACATTTAAATAGTATTTACACACACAGTATAGTATAGTTTTTTATATATTTATAAACAACAGCAGAGGTGGGCAACACAAGAACTTGTGACTGACATTTGATGTAATTTGGGGTTACCAGAAGTCACTGCTTTTAGGGGATATTTTACTGATTGAGACATTTAAATAGGATGTCCCCGCAAATGTCACCATTTGATTTTGCAGTTGATTTTGCAACTGCATGGGGGATTCTTAATATTAATTTCACCTGCTACTTTCCATGTCGGAGGTACACCCAGCTCAAAATATCTTCCAGTACATGATATGCTTACCGCCAGTCAGCTGAAGCACTGGCTCAACAAACGCTGTTGGCATGCATGCGTGGCAACCGATCCCATTGATTTCTATGATTGGCAGCTTCAAGAAGCCAAACAATGGCAATAAGTGTTGGACCATGGAGGAGGGTAGCTGCACCAACAAGACTGCAGCTTGTAGGTCAGTCTTTTATTTTATCTTTTTTTTTGTTTCATAGAATGCACAGAGTACTTTAATATGCATTATTCTTTAATGAAGGTGCCAGGAACATTAAACTCTCCCTTTAAGCCTAAACGACAATTCGATTAGAAAAATAACTGGGTATTTTAAATTAATAGTAAAAATACCAAAAACCTCATCAAACATTTTATCCAATGCAGCCCTTAAATAATAAGGGTAATGTGGAATTTTAAATATATAAATATATTTATGTGTTATATAACTACATTAAAGTCTAGTCAGTTTAATGTAATGCCTCATATGTGCTATAGAGTTCTGTAAACCTTGTCAAGGACACTGGTGCCCAATTTGCCTACTTTGAAGGGGTGCTTTTTTTAAATGGTAGCTGATTGTTATCAAAATATATACAGTACTGTGCAATGGTTTCAGGAAGATGGGGAAAAAATGCTGTAAAGTAAGAATGCTTTCGAAAATAGAAATGTTAGCTTATTTTTATCATTTAACAAAATGGGAAGTGAGTGAAGAGAATCAATATTTGGCCTGACCATCCTTTGCCTTAAAAATAGCATCAATTCTTCTAGGTACGCTTGCACAAAGAGAGGGATTTTGTAGGCATATAGTTTGATTAAACAATTATACCAACAGGTGCTAACGGTCATCAATTTAATATGTAGTTTGAAAAACAATCATGAACTAAACATAAACAGCTGTGTAGGAGGAATAAAACTAAGTGAGATTGCAAGACTGAGCACAACAACAAGACACAAGGTTTGCAAGCTCTTCTTAAGAAATAAGTAATGTCAAGGACCATAGACGCATAAGAACTATTATAACTGTGGAGAAGAATAAGGATTCCTGGTATCACAAGTGATGGTATGATTTGACAGAGCCCTGATCTAAACATCATTGAGTCTGTCTGGGATTACATGAAGAGAGAGAAGCAACTGAGGCTGCCTAAATCCACAGAAGAACTGTGGTTATGTTCCTCAAGGTGTTTGGAACAACCAACATGCTGACTTCCTTGGCCTTCAAATGGATTTGATTAAGATTTTTGTTCTGTCCACTCACAGTGTTTTACACTTTGCATTCGCACGGTTTTGTGCTTTTTGTAAAATGATAAAAATATACCATTAACATGTATATGAAATGCTGCCCTTGTTTGCCATGAAAATGGGTTGAAATGAATATTAAATTAAAATGTGATATTGTTGGGAAGACAGCAAATCGATTGCCAGATAATTAACTTTTTAATTGTTGCATGTACAAAATTGAATTATTACGTGTGTGTATATGATATATCACACATACCTGAGCCTCTATCTAAACTCGATAAATTGTGGTTCCTTAACTGTTGGCAATACTTCCCCCCTGGGAAAAGAGATTAGATATGGATACCCATATATATTCATATCATCAGTAGTAATAGGTGTATAACATGCGCAACTATAACACATGCAATAACATTATTATACAGTCACTTGCTACCCAATCACTGAATATATCGCTTCCAAGCAATAGCAATTCTAGAACAGTAGCGCACAATATGGGGCCCTTTTTAAGGCAAACACACCAACTAAGGATGCACTACGGCTGTAATTGTAAGTGTAGCAACACACCAGTACTTCTTTGTGATTACAGGCAGTACTTCTGCTTGCTGTATGGGAGAGATGATTGCAATGGTTGGCCTACCTGTTTTGCATCTTCCACTCTGTCACGGGAACTCTTCTCTGTCAGACAGCTCAAATGCAGCATAATTTTGTCCAGACAGCAACAGTCAACGTACAATGGCACGGGACTCTGCAGCCACAGGATACTTAGGAGGTTTATAGTACTGTGAATCTGCCACAATTTTACTTGCTGCACTCTGCTAAGATGAATGCATCAGTTTGCCTAGAATATTCCTTCAATAGGGAGAGTATTTAAACATAATCCGGACTTTTGGACATTTTGGCCTAATTCTATTCGATTTTTCCCGATTAAGAATATAAAGGCAGAACTCATGTAAGATTCATGAGATATAATTTTATTTTTTTTATAGCAATATATTAAGGCAACAAACGAGTTAAGTAGAATAACAAATTCGTGCCCCATGTGAGGATGAACCTGAAGCACAGTCAGTTAACTGGACTTTCAATTACTGCTAGGTGAGTTTTCTCACATTTCTTACTTTGCCTTCCGTGCTGTTGGGATGAAGCTGTATATCTTGTGAGCAGGTACCTCTACTTCAAAATGTAAGTCTCCCTTTTGCTGCCAAAACAGTCTTGACCAGTCAGGCATGGAATCCACTACACCTCTAAAACTGTGCTGTGGTATCTGACACCAAACATTGGGAGCAGATCCTTTAAGTCTGATGAATTGCCAGGTGGGGCCTCCATGTATACATCCTGGTGCCATCTGCTCTCCAGTTAAGCGATGCCCATGCAACTGCCCATCCGGGTGATGTAAAAGAAAATGTGATTCATCAGACCAGGCCACCTTCTTCCATTGCTCTTCGGGCCAGTTCTTATGCCGACGTGCTCATTGTAGGATATTTCACCAATCAGGTTTTCTATGAGGTTCAAGTCAGGAGACTGGGATGGCCATGGTAGGTCAGTAAACATTTTTTGTATCGATTTTGATATATAGTTTGGATCATTGTCCTGCTAAAAGATCCAACCATGGCTCATTTTAACCTTTCTGGCAGAAGTCAAGTGTTCATTAAATATCTGTTGATATTTCATAGAGTGGGCATGAGGTACTTTTCCATATGGCTACCTGTATGTGTGCATCAAACCAACCTCTGGTGGTTATTGCCAAAGAGCTCAATTGTGGTTTCATCTGACCATAGGATCCAATCCCATATGAAGTTCCAGTAGTGTCTGGCAAAGTGAAGGTGGTTGAGTTGTTTTTTTTGATGAGAGTAGAGGCTTTTTCTTGAAACCCTTCCAAATAACTTGTGGTGATGTAGGTGAAATTGGATTGAAATTTTGGAGACTTTCTGACCTCAAGATCCAACCAACTTCTAAACTTCTGCAGCTGTGATTCTTGGAGATATTTTGGCCACTTGAACCATTCTCTTCATAGTGTTTTGAGATGATATAGACACACGTTCTCTCTCAGGTTGATTGATAACATTTCCAGTAGGGTCAACAACCTTTGGCTGCACATGAAATTATATTCCTTCATTTTACCCTTTGTGGTCAATGGCTGAGGGAAATTAGCCTATATGTTACCTAATATTTCTGTTCCCGGTCACCCAGTACTAAAAAATGTAAAATATCAATGGGAATATACTTCAAAATATTTTTCTTTTTGATATCCTTAAGAGCAGAGTGTTTTTGTGTACCGTATTTGCTCGATTATAAGACGACCCCGATTATAAGAC